>APFE030653502.1:289013-354809 GCA_000404065.3 Pinus taeda
CTACCTCGATTGTCTAGGGATATTAGTCAACATTGCCCAATTTTGATCAAACTACCTAATTCAAAACTTAAAATATGGCAGAAAAAGCTTAACATGCTTGATCGATGATTTTGACTTGATTGAAAGGTAATTTTTTGCTAAGGGCGTGCCGCGTGACAAAGGAGTTCAACAATTAACACCGCCAACACTAGGGTACATATAGGGCTTGGTGCTCTTGATTAAATGCTAATCGCATACCTTCATACTTGATATAATCTAATGAAATGCCACAATCCCATTGATCCTGAATTCCTGAAAATTGTTAAGTCTGCTGAATTTTGAATAGGATATGAAATTCTATTTTCTCCATATGAAGTCCAATGAGGTTGGAACCACTCTCAAACATCCTGAGTCATTTCATGGTAATGTTAAAAACTTAAGTAAAGGGATGAAAATGAAAAATAAAGGAGAATGTCACTTTTACTTTAAGAATTTAACATTACCATGAGGGAGCATCTGCTATATTTATATTTTTTTTTGCCTTCATTCGCCACCCTAACCCAAGGTGGACCCACCCCCAACAAGCAAACTCACCTAAAATTAAAAAAAAAAATTGAAAAAAAAACGATTTTGTGAACGCTTTTCCGGAAGCTTTTCTGGAAGCGTATGCTTCCTCCTCCAAAGCGTCACGCTTCCGACGCCCGAAGCGCCATACGAAGCACGCTTCGACGCTTCGGAAGCGGCGCTTCCGTACCACGCTTCCGAATTTCCAGGAAGCAGCAAAAAATTCAGAAGCGCGCTTCCGGCCAAGCTTCCTAGGCGCTTCCGTACGGGACACGCTTCGGGGCTTGGAACCATGGGGGGCCGCTTCGTGAAACATTGCCCAGGATGCTATGGACAAACACTTCCCACTCTTCTGAGACAGCATTCAGGGCTGTCCTCACCATAAGCTCCTGATCCAGTATCGCTCCTATAGTAGTCAACTGATCTCGGATCTCATTCAGTCCTTCGAGGAAGGAGTCAATCGTTTGACCCTTCTTCATATGATACGACCTCATCTGGTTCTCGAGCAGCATTCTTCTCTGCACAGAAGTATGTTGGTACAGGTTCTTGAGAGCCTCCCACATCTCAAACGCCATTTCCTTCTCGGTTATGTGTGGTACCACATGATCATTGAACCCGTCAAGGATAATGCACTTGGCCCTCGCTATTGCCTCGTCGTACTTGTCATTATCATTTGGGTCGACTGGGATAGCTATCGTCTTCAAGGTGAAGTTATTGACATGATTCCTGTTTAGCACTGATAAGATTCTGGCCTTCCAGACTGCGAAGTTCGATGCTCCGTCCAGTCTATCCTAGTCTCTTACCCCGTGAAGTGCCATGATGCTCCTCTACTTCCCTCCTGGAAGTTCTCTGTTCGATTTCTCTGAGTCTCTACATCCCGTCTGGAAGTTCTCTTTTGGACTCCCTTTGAGTCTTGATTTCCCTCTTGGAAATCCTTCTGCCGCTTGTTGGGATGTCCCCTACTCTGATCGTCTTGTGCAACTGCACTACTAATCTAGATTCCTCGGCTAGAAACCCTCGGTAACAACTCCTCTGGCCTTGCTCTGTCAGGTACTGTTTTGACTACAGTACCTCACCAGCTCCACTCTGCAATATTCCTGCAGCCTTCTAGACCCCAGCAATTGCCTCTTTGTGAACTGCGTCAACCCCTCTCTGCCACACGCTGGCTCTGCGTCACCCTAGATGGGTCTGCGTTAGCCCTGGGATGCCCTGCGTTAGCAACGGTGCCCTCTCAGAGGCTCTGTGCAGCTCTCGACTTCTTCTGCATGGCTTTCGCTGGCTTTGCGTCACACTTCTTGGCTTATGTGCTGCTAGAAACAACTTCTGTCACCTCGGGACAACTGTTTTCTGTTGCTATTGCTCTGCTCGGCTGATGTCTTTTAGTCCTCCTGTGATCTGCAATCACGCTTTGATACCATGTTGAAGTTTCTAATTTTCCTTAGTTAGAAACCCTTCATGCACTTTTTCTGATTTATTCCTACCTACTTGTTATTTTTTCTTTAACAAGTTATTTACAAAGTAAATACTGAAAATAAACACCAGTGCATGCTCAACATATTACAGATCAACAACTAAAAGAAACAAGAACAAACACATCACATGACACCATTATTTTTGTACCAATGTCCTTGGAAAAACCCAATGCGGGAAAACCGGTGTAGCTATCTGAGGGTTTTCTTATTAAGCAATATCAGAGTACAATCTGGGTGTCGAAACTGGCCTACCCAATAGAGAATTTCCTTAGCAGCTATACCTCACAGTTTGAGAGAAATCTCCTGGTTGAAAACCCGGAAAATCCTTCCGGTAGCTCCTCAGCACTAAACTGCTTTGCAACCCTAATGTCTGCCCAATTTGGATTGCGACAACCCCTTTCTGTCTCACGTTGGCCTTGCGTCAGCCTTGGTCTGTGTCAGCCCCAGGAGGCCCTGTGTCATCTTTGAGAGCCTCTGCATCAGCTGCGCTGGCCCCTTTGATGCTCTGCGCAGCACTTGGCTGCCTCTGTGTGGCCCTGCGTGAGCCCTTGCTGGCTCTGCGTCACCCTCCTTGGCTGCTACGCTACTCTCCCGACACAATTTCTGCCTTCTCTGTTTCTCTGTACTCAATGCCCCTCAATTGCTCTCCCTATCACTGATTCTATCTCTCTTAGCAAACCCCGCTCTAGAGAATAGAATGACTGATCATCTGGTGTGCTTCTCCAAGTGACCCTCAAGCCTCCTCTTATACTTTTCCTGTTGACATCTCAACCACTAAGATTAAGTCCCTAATCAACCACTAAGATTAGATCTCGCTTTGATCCATGTCTTTTGGACCACTCTAACATAGATTCATATTAATACACATTAATATTTTATTTTCCCTAAGTTTAGACTTAGGGACTCCATTAAAAATATTAATTATTTTAATATCTCCTGATCTGTTTAAACTTTAGAATCTTCCCAAACCCTTTCTGGGTATTAGAGATCTCATGTGCCCCAATCTCTCCACCAAATTTCATGGCTGGAGCACATCCGATGCTACCCCAAATCAACATGAACCACTCACCCTGTACCTAGCGTACCTATAGGAGAAGGTGAACCACTCACCCTATGGTTGCTCATAATATCAAGAAGTACCCCAGGCCCCTAGGAGTTCCCAGAGCTCAATGTTCAGCCGAGACCCTCTTTATACGGTCTATTCATGACTTAGAACCTCTTTCTGAAAGAAGATAAACTTGACTTTAAAATTCAACTTCCTCTTATGTAGGACATACATCATCAATAAACATCATAGCTCCCTTTGAATATTGGGAAAGTAACCTTGCCCAGAACATAACCATCGAGCTATCTACAACCTGTTATTAATCCTTTAATCCATGTGCCAAGAATCATCCAATCATAATCATACAACTTACTTGCAGCCTCTAAGGTAACAAAATTATGAGCTATTATAGCTGACATCACTTGCTTCCATCAAAAATCATCGGACAAGCAAAGTTATCAGGGATTTTATAGCTCCCTCTGAAGTCTTTCTTTACATGGATTATGGCCCTTCTTAAAAAAGATATTCCTATGAGATTATTTCAACACAACTGTATGATCCTTCATCGCTAGATGACAGTTACTAGCGTATCAATTTACCCAATCCATGATGAGGAAGGGTCTTTCTGGCATCCATACCTATAGGACCTGACATAATGCATACAGGATGCCAAAATCAGGATCTTCTGCTCATCGCACTTTCTTCTTTGCTTTCATGCTGATAGGGATCGATACAAAGAACTGTTCCAAAGTGCCATGCACTTTTCTCCTATCTGATCTGAAAGCTTCAAGTTTACTGCACCCATTATCAAAGTCAAGGGTGCTGCAATTTCTTATACTGTCAGATCCCTCTAGCTTCTTCATAGTAGATGATCTTTCAAAAGATAGGCTATCCAAAGATTACATTTGTCTTGTTCACAACTTTGTTTGTGAGCAAGACTATAACAGTGTCATCAATATATCATCACGGCCACTGGACTTGTAATGATATCATACATGATTCTGGACTGAAAAGACAACATAAATGATGCTGAGCTGCATATGTTGAGATGTTATTCCTCGGGCAGTGCCACAAATAGTAGAACTGATTTCGCATATAACCAAGAATCTTCACTGCACAGGGTTCTATCCTTGATAACTACAGGTCTTCATAGAAGACTATTACTTTTGAGAAATTCAAGATCTTATCCTAGAGACTTGTCTTCAGCAGATTCTCTGCTCTGCTACTGAAGTTTCCTATGACTGTATTGAAGCTTACAATTTTTTTTCTCAAAACAGGAGGATTCATTCTGTTACTAGAGTCAGATGCTTTCACTTCTTGATGCCTGTAGCTACTGTAAGACAAAGAATCTCCACAAGTTGGCTTCAACTGATATTGAGCTGATTATGTCAATGTGCAAGTCATTGATCTCATACAGAAACGTATATTGACATCATTTATCTCAGTAGAATGCACAGATGCATTAATGCTTTTGCGCTACTGTCCAAAATTGAAGAACAAGGTGATGAGCTTTTACTAATAATCAATTGTCCTAGGTCTCCTTTACGCATAGGAGCCTAGACTCCTTTTTCTTAATGAATGCAATTAGGCTAGGAACAATAGAGCTATGCCTATTCCTTTATTTGTACGATGAGGATTTTGAAGAGGAGCTGGAAGTTCAAAAGAGAGATAAATGTCCAAGGCCATGACTTGATCCCAACTTTGATCAGAATTTCCATATGACTTGCCAAAATACCATACTGACTTCTGGACTACAAGGATGCCACATACCAATACTTTTTCTATTGCTGACTGTAATATTATATATATATATATATATATATATATATGTTGATGCCAATATAGGTCTGACTGCAAATATGATGCCATCTCAATAGTACCTACCTCATGCAAAAATCATACCTCGTGTTGAAGTACTGATGTAATTAGAAATGCTTGAGGATGACGTACTTTGCTGCTTGATCTGTGCCTCTAATATTGCTTCAGATGATTTGCCTCCACTTAAAGAACTGATACTTCTGCCTAATTGTTGGAGATGGATTCTTGACCTTAAAGAGGCTTATATAGGTGCCTGAGCAGTCAACTGATGTACAAGGTTGACTTCACACATGAAGAAACCACAGATGCCCAACAAATACCATTAAACCATCATTCATTAAAGTGTTCAAGCCAAAACAACAATTGCTCTAGTCAACCATTAAGCTCAAGAACTGTTTCTTGCAAACAATATCTTAGAGATCTCAGAACTATGCTTTATAATGTGCAAACGTATGTCCACAGATGTGTCTCGGTTTAGTATACAAAGCATCTAATTAGGACATCACCGATCGACCTTAATTTCTTGGACTAGCCTCAAGGAATAAGCTCCAGACACGTGCTTTAGCCGCAAATCAGTCAACCAACAAATATCTAATTCTTTGAAGTGACTATTTCCAAAATCCTGCTACTTCAAACTAATGTAATAATTAAGCTTGAAGCTGTTACTGCTACGAGGATGATAGCATAATGAAAATATATTGTGTAGCAAATGATGCACTCTGTCCTATACTGTAGGCAATGGTGTTGAAGCAGATGAATATGTATAAAAAAAGTCTCATAAAAGACCATCATCTGAAGCTGTAATCACTTCAATACAATTCGTCTAGGACTACACGAGTTGGCATAATCAGAGCTAAAGGTATATACGTATTCACGCTAGGATGGACTGATGCCACAGTCTTTTCAATGCGGCTGCCACTATGCAAAAATTCTGAATCATTAACTAGTGCGTTTGGCTTAGTTTGTTCAGTCAAGTCTGCTTTACTTCCCTCATATATATATATATATATACATACATACATACACTAGTGAATACATCACTATAAATGAGCTAGCATGTCACTGATTGCATAGCCATGATTTTTGATGTACATTCCTCAGAGGTCTGCAAAGATTAATGAGATCTTCACAAAACAATTCGAATTTGGCTAGACCTTAATTCTTTTCAACAATGTTATTTGCTGATCCACGTTGATCTTGAGATACCATACAAATGCGAATGCCTGGGCATGAAACTTGTCACTCCTGTTTCATGCCTGATGATTTCGGTCCTCCAAAACAAGTACTGTAACCTTTCAAGCAAGGCATCACAGTGGTTTGACCCTATCTCCAGAGTCACAGAAGATTTTGATCTCCATACAGAATATTCTTCCACAAGTAAATGCACAGGAGAGTCTCCAAACTCAGTTAGAAACAGAGAGATAGTTCTATTGTCATGGACTCTTTGATTAGGAATTATTCATAGTGATCATGGCTTGAGATCATACCTGAAATTTGATTTAATGCCCCAAGGAGCTCGGTTCATGAAGCCTTAAACTGAGGAGATCTTTTTTTAGAGATTGCTTTTACTCTTGCTTGGCCTTGTCCTCTCCATAGCTCTGATACCATGTTAATTTTAGGATAACATGTTCTTTGCTTAGGACAATTGCTTCATATTAGCCCAACTATTAAACCATTAGCAATCACGTGAAACATTATCATATTGACAGTAACTGAAGAAAGAACATGTACATAAATAACAAAGACAAGCCAAGACAAGAAGACACAATAATATGGCTCAAGCCAGGGAAAAACCCTTGATCAAATCTTCTTATTATTAATATCGAATGTTCAACAGAGAGAGAGAGAGAGTACAATAACTTAAAGTCAAAGTGACTTGTCAATTTGAAGATCCAATCTTAGTTAAGAAGATGGTTCAAAAGGCTTCAATTCCAGCACTTTGTCAATGGTAGTTACCCATGGTCTGGTTAGGATTTCTTACAATATACTGCTGTCTTGCTCAACTATTCCAAAGCACCTTCTTTTAAGTGCGGCTTACCCTGGCACAAGGAGCTGCCATTCACTGGCCTCTAGGGCTGATTTGGGCTAGTTTCAGCCCTCAAGCTTACCTCTAAAACCCTCCTGATGTCTGCGACTTATTTGAGCAGTCTTGTAACCTCAGAACAAGCTTCTTTAGGCTTGAGGCTTACCTGAAACAAATTCCTTGAACTGCGACCCACCTGCACAAGAGGAACTCCATACAAGACAACCCTAAATATCTTCCAAACAACCCTCAGACCTGCGGCTACATTCTTGTTGGATCTCGGTCAACAAAGGATGATAAATATTTCCCAGAATTTCCCTTAAGCCCTGCGGCCTACCCAACAGAAGAATCTCGACCTTGTTGTAGAAGAGAGACCTAAAAAAGAAATAGCCCTTCATCCTCTTCCAAATGCTCGACTGTCTCAGACATAATGAAGCCCTTTTCAATGTATCAAATGAGGTTGGAAGACACCTCTATTTATATAAATTGGATAGGGTCAAGAGACATGTTGGTTAGGCTTTATGAGCCTACATGGAGTAGAGGCTGACCTTGACAATTTGCATATGAGAGGGTGTAAATTCAAAAACAAATTTCTCCTTATCCAAATTTGATGTTCTTTAGGTCGATTTTGGTCCTCTCGAAAAGCGGAATTTAATGCAATAATTATCTTCATCAAATGAGCTGTTCAAAGTGGAATTTGGCCCTAGTTGCCAAATTTAACATTAAGGCTCATGGTGATAAATTTTTGAAGGTATAAAGATGGATAAAGTACTTGGCATGGCTAAAAATGGCCTAGGTTTTGTATACTAGGGTTCAAGTACTGTAAGCCTAGGCCACTAGATGGGTTGCTATAAGTTAGGGTTTGGATGATCTTCAATGAAATGACGTTCAATGTCATATAGCAGCCTTAGAAAATGACCCAAAATGATATTCAACAAGAATGGGACAAGGCCTTCAAATAGAGGTTAGGGTTAGGCTAGGGTAAATTGTTTTGTGGCATATTAGATATGCATAAGAAACAAATAAAAAGGTTGACATAAGCTCTAGTAACGTAGGTTAGACTATGCCCTATGTTAGATTTTGCTAGAAGACAATTTATAGGGGCTAATCTTAAATTATAAACCTCTTGTTGACAACTCCGTGTCAACTAACCTATAGCAATATACATTTTTTTCAAAAGGACTTCATCATGTTCGAATAGTCAAACATCCAAATATCATTATTTATTTTCGACATTTTATCAAAGTTGTAATTGCAAATTCTGCAGCCCTGTGGGCCTTCATTGTAAAAATGATTCTAGTATGCTTATAAAGTCATGTAAAAACATCTAGGTAGCTTATGACACTTAGCAAAGAGTTTCCTTTGGGGAGTTTTTTTATCCTCCACCAATTATTCGCATTTCCGAACCCAAATAATTGATAGATTTTTTCTCTCACGCATCCCCCAAAGCTAGAGTGTAGCTCGATGGTCAGGTCTTAGGTGAGTCTTACTGTTATAGATTCTATTTAATTATCATACTAGATGCAATTGGAAGGATGCTCCAACACCCTGTGTAGGCTCCAACCTGCCCTAATACTACCTTGATACCTTGAAGTGGTCTTAGGCTTCAACCTGAAGGAGTCTCCACTCTCCTTCCTTGCACCACTTTGCCACCCTAATCAACTGACATACCAAGTTTCACAATTTTAAGACTGTATCCACCTGTGGTCAATATCAATGCAAAAATAGTTGTGACACAACTTATGCTCAACGATCAAGTACCAAAACAGTGCTCAATAGTCAATCTGATCTCTGCAATAGAAACTCTACTTCAACAATTGAATCTACTTTTGTTTATCAAACCCTAGCTTCACAACCAACACATTTCATACCTTTCATCAAGCTATATATATATATATATATATATATATATGCAATGTTGAATTGTTAAGCCATATTCTGTCAAGGAAGCTCTATCTTGTATACTTTGCAATGAAACCTTCACTCATACAATCTTTGTCAAACCTAGTCAACATATCCCACATAGAATCAGGATGCACCCTATACATATTCATATTTGCAGTAATAGATTATGACTTCTCATTATCTTGTCAATTCTGTACTCAAGATATACAAATATTTATGTCAAACTAACTGCTTCAATATTCTGCTTAGTTGTAGGCATATGGAAAGTACTTAGAAAGCCTTGGTAGCTTTTCTCATCAACAATAAAACTCAGCAACCATACAAAAAAAAATGTCATATAAGCATGTGCTCCTAGACAACCAAACATTTCAAACCCAAGGAAATATCATATCTCTTCTTCTCATGGCACTAGTGTAGCATCATCCATCATCATTGCATATAACAACTCAACAATCTTTGATATTTGCAACCAAAAAAAACTTCTACATTCTTAACTGTCACACAAATTCATGGACACTTAGGTATCCCTGAAACAAAAATGTATGAAGATGATCTAACGCTCCTTTTTGCCACTGTTTTCCACTGTACGCTACAGGTCCGACCCTTACTTCCCCTTAAACTCTTACTCTAGGCGTTGTGTGCTAAGTTTGATATACTTTTGGAATGAGTGCGACAAGTGTTTACATGGTTAGATCAACTCATTTTCATAAAGATAAATCCTTGAAACCACCAAAATGAGCTTATACACATTGTGTTATAGCTAACATGCATAAAGACGACATTTACTATATGAAGAGAAAAGGGAGAGTGACACTTATGATATACGAATGATAGTGAAAGCGACACATGCCATAGTGAAGATAACATGAAAACGACATTAATTAAAGTGAAAGCAAGAAAGAGCGACATTTGAAAGCATGAAAACAACACTCGCGAAAACGAAGGTGCGCAAAAGTGGTAGTTTGAAAAAGTCATCAAAATAGAGGTACAAACGCAACCAAAGTGAGGGACTGTCAATGACAGTGCACACTGACTATCGATATGGGTTGAACATTTCACAAACACCGTCTTGACGAACCATTTTTATGCTTGTTCAAGCTTGCATGGAAGAATATGTTCATGAATTCATTGTAAACTGAGCATGTGTGAGCAAGTGACTTTGATTGATCAAGAAGTGACCACGGAACGACTGATTGCGAGATCCACAATAGGCTCCAAAATTTAAGTGTAGGCAAAGTTTTGGAGGGTTCTTTTCACAACAACAACAAATTCCTATGCTTGGGTGACTATGCTCACTCCTTCTGAGCATACTAGCCATCATCTTCTCTCCCCCTGACATCAAGCTACTTCAACTAGGCATTATTGCCTAATTAACATCAATTGTACCAATGGTCTGATACCAATTGAATAATTCTATAAGAAAACTCCCATGATTTATTCTCATGAAATAGGTATTTAATATACAACAAGTTTCTCCAACGGAACTGGGAACTATCAATTGACATAGCAATACCAATTTATAATTAAGGAACATGCAAAGAAAAACCAATTGTTTATGTGAACTCATGGTTGCTAGGCATACTCAAATTTGCTACTTACATGGAATAAGTGTACATCATATACGAAAAGAAAACCTTTCATTTCCTGAGTAATCAACTCTTCTTGAGACCAAAGGATGATGCCTATTTATGTTGATTGTACAACCCACCCCCTCGATGCACTCTTCTCCTCTTTTATCTCTTGCAATCTTCTTTCCTTTCTACTACTTGAGTGTTGATCCTACGGACTTGCGTTTTCCTTTATGCCCTTTTAGCATACCACTTTTCTAATGTAGTTCATCTTCTTCGTGTAACATGAAATGCTGCTAGGTACTCCCCCTTAGACCATATTGGCTACACTTTCTCTTTCTCCTACAATGTTGTTATATATAAATAAATGAATTCATTAAAGTAAAAACTAATGGGCTTGTGTTTACCTCAATCCTTAAGATTCATCATTTATATATTTCTTCTAGTTGTCTGCATTTGACAATTCTAACTTCACTTGAAGACATCATCTTCCTCTCAATGAAGAGAAACAAAGAATCTACCTCTCCTGGGTATTTTATACTCCTTTTTGTTCCTTGTCTTTGTCAACCGAGTCCTAACATATCCCCCCATCCTCTAATATATCTTGCTTTGGATTTCATCTTGGCTGCACAGAGCTAAATTGTGTTTCTCCATTATTTCTTTTTTCTTCACCCAAATCTTCTTCTTCCTCTTTTTCCTTATTTGTGTCAGAAGATTGATTGGATTGTTGTCGCTTTTGCTTACCTGAATCCTATGCTTATTGTAATAGATACTTAGAGAGGGGTCCACCATTGGAATATGAGGATTATTCCTCTTGATTCTTCTCTGATTTTACTTAATCAAAAGATCAAACCTTTTCTTATTTATTTTTCTTCTTAGCATGTTTCCTTTACACTATGCGCTGAAAGAAAACTGACATTCCTCTGCCAATTATTTCTTCTCATCTTCAATGCTCGAGTTGCTTCTTTTGATTGTGCATTTTGAGAGGGAGGCTTTGTCTTGTCACATATGCAATATGCTGCCTTGTACCAAACATTTCCACATTTGGAACATTCAACATGGTATAAGAATGGAGAAAAATGATTGTGAATTATAACAACATACCCACCTAATCCCTTCCTGCTGCTACCATGTTCATTCCTTGAGAGATTATAAACTCTGTTGTGGATGCCCCTTGACTTGCCTTGATTTATTGCACACCATCTACATTATATGGATGCATGTCCAAAAATGTTGCAAGAAAAGTAATAACCATTAAAGAACCTTTGGTACTTGGAAATACCTTTCCTTGGAGGTTTTCCTTGGAGGAAATTCTTATGATTTCTTCTTCCATATATGCAATGCAAGATTTATAACATGTATTTGGATAACATGCAATGGATCACCTTATTGGAGTTTGAATATGATATTCCCATCAAGATAATATTTCTTTCTTCACTATCATACTCATTGTTTACTCCATTCACTATAGAGCGTCGTGTATCAAAATATTGTGCCAATAAATAGGCTTCCATTCTTCCTTGACAGAGAGCATACTTTGGCCCCTTCAAAAATGGTAATACTTATGGTGTTAGTCAATCTTGATTAGCTATATTTCCTTTTGATCTACCTTCAAGCGGTTAAGATTTTCTTGAAGGAACTTGCCCCGATACTAATTGTTGGAAATAATAATAATATTGAGAGGGGGGTGAATCAATATTAAGGCTAATTTAAACAGTTATTTCCAATTTATAATTTTTAGTTACATGTGAACCATTCATGTGAGCAATCAACAACATATTATGTAAATAACAAATTAAAACATCAAATGAACATCACAACAACACCATGAGCAACATACATAGATGAACACAAATATTTAACGTGGAAACCCATAAAGGGAGAAAACCACAAATCTTGTTTTGTTGTGATTTGAATCTAAAGCCACCACTCATATTACATCAAGTTTCGTGAGAACCTACTCATAGGAAGCACCAACTCCCTTATGTGTTTTTCCAACACCCACTAGTAGGAAGCACCAACTCCCCCTTTATAGACACTTGATCAACTTAAAAGAAGCACCAACTCATTGATTTTGCAAACACCCAATTGCAGGAGGCACCAACCCCCAAGTTGTTCTTCAGACACCCACTTAGACGGAAACACCAACATCCTATTGTGCAAGCACCAACCTACTATCTATAAGGAACTTACTTCTCTTTGTTTTGGCTCCAACTCAGCCTAATTTTAGCTGTGCACTAACCAATTATTGACCCTTTGTTCTCTTTAACATCCTTATCTTTACTCAACCCAACAACTCTCAACCTTCTCCATATTGTTCTATTCAACAACCTTCATTCATACTCGCTGCAACTTTCTTGTTTTCATACACAACATCTATCAACACTTCAACCCTCTGTTCTTGCCCCTCTTCAACAACACTCACAACTCTGGGCCTACTCTTCACTTTAGGCTTACACAACCCTTCTATTTAGTTCCCTCTCACATCTCTACTTTCACTCAACACTGTCATGCCACCCACACGTCTCACACTTCATTCCTATGTTTTTTCCTCTATTACATATGGCTCAATACAGGGACTTATGTACAACACGTAGAGCTTAGAGATGCCTTCCACTTACTTCTGCATGGTATAAGGACGTACATAGGTATGACTCACCATTTCTTTGATTTTCCTCCTTTCTTAGTCATTGCAGTTGAATTAATTAGAGAATGGGCTTTGGTATGGTTTCCCATGCTGAGAATTAAATCCCATTCCTACCTGCACACTCAAGGAGTGTCTTTATTAAATTCATTACATAGTTTTTAGAATGGGCAATTGTCTTGTCCTTCAAGCCTCAATAGGACCAACATACTAGGCTTCATTTACTCATCCATAGGGCATAAGTATGACCTTCATTACTAGTCTACATAGCTATAGGAGAGCACATTGGTATGGCTCATGGGGCTCAAGAAGGAACTGCAACATGCAAACAAAGCTCTTAATTTCTTTGGTATGGATTCTCTTCCCTATTACTGCACTGATGTAGATACACATGTCTAAATAAAGTCTTCATTAATATATATGTATTTCCTAAGGAGTTTCTTTTCTCATTAAATTATTCATGTCATAATGGATATTCCAATATGAATTGCCTTGTTTTAGACTAGAAATTCATTACTACTTGTAGAACATATGAAGTACCATCAGTGAGGCCATTTGCACCATCTACCCATTAAACACTTATACTAGTTCTCAGTTTCATCTCTTTTCAAGATGTGGTTTTGATGCTTCACTATGTGTTTTCCAAAACATGGTTGTGCCCCAAACTCTATCACATTCTACCAAATATGGCATACAATGTCAAAACATTGTCAACTGTATGGTGCTCTTGAATGATTCAAAATACTGAAGTGCCTTTTGTATCAAGGGCTTAATAATAAACACTATAGAATGGCCAAGCCTCTTGCGCCTTCAACATATGCCCAAAGTACTGAATTATGCCCGAAGTGATGTTTAAATGGTTCAAAGGATCAAAGGCATGATCATGTGGATTTTTAACTTAAACACATAAAAACAATGCAAACACGACCCTAGTGCTATTTCCAATGCTTAGACGAAACATTAGATGTCGACAATATTCTTGCTCCTCACTTGTTAAACTTAGACCTATCCAGTGCTATGCCTTTCTTTCTACCTCCGCAATGGGGTGTGAAACTTCACATCAATGGACAATGAAGTTTCCATCTCTCACTCGGTCACTCTCGACCTTGTCACTCCTGAGCCTCTGAGATCTCCTTTAGCTATGGGGTGAGATGATGTCATCTCTACGTCACCCAACTGCCATGTGTCACCCAAATAATGATGCCATGTGTCCCTTAAATATGGCCCACTTGGCCATTGAAAAACATTGAATCAACATGCCACATCTCATCCACCTAGACTACCATGTCATCTATTGACATCATGTTGATGTCAACATGCCATGTCATCTACCACGTTTGCACTACATAATTTTTGATAACTAATGGGATTGTACCATGTGTCTCTATGCTTGCACCTGTGCCATGTCATATGTATGGAAGAAGGGGGTCCCGACACTTGTTTTTTTCACTAAAATCCCTTTGTAAAATTTTATGGCCAAGGGCTACAATTTTTGCTTTAAGTTCCTTTTACCATGCATAACCTCTATCTCTGTCTTTGTTTCTCACCCACTTATATAACACTTAACTCCACTTAGAGCTCCAGGGTGAGACATGAAATACTCATGTTAGCCATCAGGGACCATTCTCGTCTCTCACTCCCTGTCACCTCGTCATAATCCTTGAATTGTCACAATACATCCTTCTGTAACCTAGGGTGAGACATTAAATATTACAAGAATTGTTGGGACCGATTCTTGTCTTTCGAGTCCATTAACCGTGAGACTATGAGACCCTAGACATAGTTTTAATAGAGAGTGGCCACCTCTGAAACATTTTTACTTGTCTCTCTACCATGTCCTCTTTCTACTTTAAATCCTAAGGCCAATGAATCCATGCCAAAATTCATTTGGACATAACTTTTGATCCCTCGGGAGATTTTACTGCTTCCATATACCATTAGAAAGGTCTTTTCGATGCCTATCCAATTGTGCCATTTGAAGGAGCATATAAATATTTTTTTGAGGGAAAAAATCCTCCAAATATTAGGAAAAACAACCATCACAATTATAATCTTTTTCAACTTCGTCACTTAACCTGCTATTATGATGGTTTTCAACTAAATACTTCAGCTACAATAACACTCCCCCTAATATTGACACTACTTGATATTGATTTTCTTACTAGGGTTCCACTCTCATCAGGCTCCATAACTATCATTCAACTCTTGGGCTAGGCAAGGCACTTCAACACTCAACTATATCATTATCTTTTCTCACTTCCTCTGAAATATCTCTCATCAATGTCAAATGCCATCATAATAATGCCAACAATCACCCTTGGAATGATCATCTCATCCATGCATTGAGGTTGACATCAATACACTCAAGTTAATATCAATGCCAACTTCCAACTTGATAATGCCAATAGGCACAAGGGTGAAATAGAAAAGAAAATTAAAGAGTTACTGGAGATGGGGCACATAAGACCCAACAAAAGTCCTTTCACATCAACAATATTGTAGGTAAAAATAAGGATGTAACGATGCAAATGTTCATTGATTATAGGGCCCTAAATAAAAATAAAATTAGGAACGGGTATCTAATTCCCAAGATAAATGAATTGATTGATGAGTTACATGGGCACAATACTTTTCTAAGATATATTTGAGGTTAGGGTATCATCAAATTCAGATGAAAGAAGAGGATATTGAGAACATTGTTTTCAGATGCCATTTTGGGAATTTTTAGTTCTTGGCAATGCCCTTTGGATTAACGAATGCTCCAACCATGTCTTAGAGTTGTATGATTTAGGTTTTTAATATATATTTGAGGACATTTGATTTGATATTCCTTTATTACATCTTGATTTTTAGTAATACTTGGTAGGAGCGTATGGAACACCTTGAGGAGGTATTGAGCATATTAGAGAATGATTCTCTATATGCTAAGGAGTCTAAATGTGACTTCGGGATGACATAACTTCTTTATCTCAGTGATATAATCAATGCAAAGGGAATAAGATTAGATCTTAAGAATATCAAGGTTATTCTATAATGACCTACACTTGCAAATCTCACCTGACTCACGAAATTCTTTGGTCTTTGTGGTTTCTATAGAAGATAATTGTCCTGCCTGCCATTACAATTTCTATAGGACAATGATCTCCTATATAATTATTATTCTATAAAATTGTTGTGGAGTATGGTATATAATACAAAGTGATGGTGGTGGGGCACAAAAATATGTTAACATTCAGCTCTAACTATGGGACAATGACCCCTTGTGGGTTAATAAGGGCATCAAAATCTGACTAGGCATCTTTTTTTTTTGGGTAAAGACTAATTCTATTAAAAAGTAAAAAATATTTACAGAGTGGTCATGGCCTCATAGGAGGTACATAAAATTTCATCCATGCTAACAGATAGTCCCAAAATTGGGATTAACCTGATACATAAAGCCTAGAAACAAAAAACAGCTTGTAATCTAGAACCAAATTGACTAAACTGCGCAATCGTATCTGAGCATAAATACAGACACAAAAAATTGACACTATAACCTGGCTATAAGCTTGAGACAGAGAGATGTAGACAGAGAGATGAAGACAATAGCCATATAGGCGATACAAAAAGAAATTGAAAACAGAGAGAACCAGAGCAACGCCCAAAACCCAGAAGTCTTCAGACATCGGAATTGTTTTCCGGAACCTCCTCTTCAATAGGGCAAGGATAGCCCATCCACGTGTCGTCCACTTTCTCCCTGTGAGCTGAAGCGTTGTCATCTGGAGGAGCTTCCAACTGTCGCGAGCTGTTTGAGCCATCCGTCTGTCGTTTAGAAGCAGGGGCGTTCTGTTGAGTGCTAGCAGGAGACATGGAGATATCGCCCTCAGTTCCTTTTGCCTGCGAATTGTCGCCATGGAAATCAAAACCCACATCTATCCGCTGCTGCTCGCTGCCTCTTGGAGAATCAGTGGAAGGGGTGTTCGTTTCAGCAGTGGGCTTGGCTTCCTCTTCTGAGAAAATGACCGTGATGCTAGCAGAAAGAACAGGCTGGTTAAGGCGACTATGGAACGTGAAGTGGGTGGTCTGAAAGGAGTTATAAGGGATAGGCCTACTGGTTTCAGAGGTGGGAGAAGCCGAGGCCAGAGGAATGACGGGCAGAGGAGCAGGCTAAGAGCGCCCACACCCTCCACAACCACCACCACGGCGGCAACTACCCCGACGACGAACCATTGACACAGTGATCGGATAGCCTGAGGGAGAGGAAGAACCAGGGATGAAGCATCTGCCAAGGTAAGGGTGCCTGCAATCGTTGCGAGTCCAGACCTGTAACTCTACCATCAAACCAAGACAGGGCTGAGAAACTGGGGCTGCGAGCATGGGTGGAGGCCAGGGGTATAAATCAACCGGAGGAGCCGAATCCGCCATCAAAGTCGAACCAGGAGAGATTTCTCGAGCTCTCTGCATAATTAAATTCGCGTGAGGAGCAATCCGCCTGCGTATAATAACCGTCTCATGCATCTGCTTGAGGGCCTGGGGAGGTGCGCAATGCTGCCACCTGCTGTACCAGTTGCCTGCATAACCATTAACTCGCATATATATCCTTAAATGCACCCGCATCCGGGTGACTAGGCATCTTCTTCATTGGGTGATAAAGTCGAAATTTATTTATAAATACATGAGCTAGTAAATTTATAATGCAAGCCATGTATAAACAAGATTATATACTTCTATAATACAAAGAGATGCTAAAAATTCTCAAGAAAAGTAGTTCTTGAGATGCTTCCCATTAACAAGAAGCCTTAATATTTGACTATCTATTCCCTTCAAAACATATGAAATACAACCATTGATTTTCTCTATTATCTCCTTAAATGTGTGATCAATTACTCTCTAGAATGTCACACCATCATTATTCCTTCCAAATGGCATCTATGCATAGGGAAAGTTTCCCTAAGTGTAGTAAGGTATGTATTATGTCTATCATTTTTTGGCTAATAGAATTTGATTGTACCACGAAAATCCATTGAGCATGGAATTACTATAGATCTAATGACTAGCTACAAGAGTCTCTCCATATTTGGAAAACGGTAATTATCTTTGAGTGAAGCCTCACTGAGATAACATAAATCAATACACAACCTTATTTACCCTTTCTTGTTTCGAACCACAATTGGATTAAAGATCCAATTTGAATGCCTGATTAGGAAAATAATGCATACTTTCTCCATCTTCTCAATTTCTAATTTGAACACGGGTTTTAGTTTTGGATTAATTATCCACAACTTTTATCTCACTATTTTGGCTTCATCCTTCATAGGAATAATGTGTTGAGTAATTATTTTATCATATTCTTTTAAATATTGATAAATCCATGCAAAGACATCTTGAAATATTTTTATAAGGTCATATGCTAATTAACTTCATGTTGAGTACACTCACTCCCAATATTCAACCATATGGGGTTTTCTGGGGTTCCAATATCTCCCTAACATCTTGAATAATTTTTTATGTATGGTTCTTTTAATAATTTAGAAGTTTTAATTTGATCATCTCGATTAAAAATTGATTCAAAGCATGCTAGCATTTTATTATTTGTTGGGCCTCTTCATTATCACTATCTTGTTTAGGAACGAATTTGACAATATGCTATTCGTTATCGAAAACATGCAAGCATTCCTCATTTTCTAGAATAGATGGACGAAATAGAATTTCCACATGAAATGAATTGTATGTTGATTCTAGATTAAAAAAGGAAATTGCTACTAACAAAGAATAAACTTTTCGATTCTTCTATTTGGGGACTATCTTAGTATTATACTTCTTGTTAAATTGATTAACAATCAATTCATAGTTTCCCACAATGGTGATAATTTTAATCGCTTTCAATTGTGTAAGAAGTAGACCCTGAATTTCATATTCAACTTCATTTTTTTTGCAATAAAATCGCAAATGAAAAGCATTCAACAAACATTCTCCATGGCGGATCTCAAATATTACTCTTGCTCTTGATCTTGTGCTTGAAGATGCACCATCGAAGAACATTTTCCAATGAACTTGAAATGTATTTACACTATGACTATCCATAATTTTTACTTCATTGAGTATGACATAATTTCCAAGACCAATATCCATATACATAACCATAGATTCAACATCTTTTTTCTCGAGGAAGACATGGTTCTTCAATTCTTGAGCTATTCTTGTAAATCAACCATCCTTATTTGGAAGCATCATACAACTCCCATCATTCATCATATACCCTCCTAAAGGAAAACTACTTTCTCTTCCAAATATTAGCCCAAATGAAATTGGTAAGCACACCACAACCACTGTAAAAATAATTGTAATGTGCAGTGCTAAACTTACTGATGCACGGAAATATATGATTTCTTCATAAGTTGGCACCTTTCTTGAATCAATTGCACACATACTTTATCCTCTCTAATGGTATTTAGTAAAATCTAATCTAGTTGCTTTCATAAAATAAAATGCCACAATATTGTTTGTTGCACCAATGTTAACTAAAAAATTATGTAATATAACTTATGGTGTTTCCAAATATATATTAAATGGAGTTACTTTACCTTGAGACTTGATATGAATAACATGACTTATCTTTTGAGGATTGATGACAATTTCTTCTACTCTCACATTCGATGAATCTTCATTCTTGAGGGATGTGATGAGATTTTGTCTCTGTTGAGGAATATTCAACACCTCTAAAAACATAAATGTAATTTGGAGCTTATATAAGTCCTCCATTATATTGTAAATCATCTTCATTGGGTCAACTACATCAATTCCTCAACACCTCTAAAAACATAAATGTAATTTGGAGCTTATATAAGTCCTCCATTATATTGTAAATCATCTTCATTGGGTCAACTACATCAATGATTTTGTTCTGAGACTATATATATTTCTTTTGCTACATATACTTTTGAGCTAAAGTCTTCCCCTGATTTCTTGTGATCACATGGGGTATCGGACCTTTTCCTCTTTCTTTATTCAATTGATCTCATGCACGGATGACATTATCTTGTTCCACACACCCTTTATCTTTTGGTACTAATTCTTCTTCAAATAAAATACTTGGTCATCCCCTATTTCCATGGATTCTATGATGCTCAGGTTTTCTTCAATGATACCTTGAGATATTCATTGGAGGGACATCGTCCTAACTCTTCATCATTCATTATTAGAGAATTTTGGTTTGAAAACATGGTGGCCTAGGACTTATTGGAGGTGCATTATCCATGTTTTGGTTTATATTGGGTTTTTCTTTGAAACTATATGTAGGGCCTCCAATTTTCTTCGATAGTCAATATCTTTTCTCATCTCCTCTTCTTAATATAATTATCACATTTTGAAGTTTTCTCATAATCCTTTTTAATTGCACAATCTCTGAATCAATCATTGAAGAGGATTGTTCCTATGATATAGGAATATTTCATACATTTGAAGGAATGCCTTGGAAAATTCCTCTTTCAACTACTATATCTTGAACCTTATAAACCAATGCTAGTATTTTTGGTTCTAAAACATTAAAGGAATACATCTCCCTTTGGACCTTCCCCAAAATAATTTATGGATCAAAATTACTTTCTAGCATATCTTCCTCCATCGGTTGCAATTTTCTCATAGCTCCCTCTAATGTGCTATTGTGGCAATACTTCATTGCATACTTGAAATTAGTTGGCATTGTATTCTTATAACATTCAAATATAACTAGAGAATTAGGATGAGTGCCTTGAGGCATTTGCTATAAGGTTTTGAAAAATCAAAGATTAAAATATCTAATTTTTTAATTCTTTTTGAGATACATTTGCGTGAATTGGGTAAGTAGAGTGCGACATTCAATAAGGTGGGCATATCTATTTATTAAGGCATTTTATATATCATCAAAGGATGTAATTGAAGCAATATATAGAGAAAGTTGCCTATCATAAGCGAGTTCAACTAGGGTTTCAAGAAACACCCTAACCATTAGATCTTCATGTATAATTTCATGGATGTCACAAATGGCCAAGAAATGGTCCATATGTTTAACTAGATTCATGACACTATCTCCATTAAATATGAGTAAAAATCCCACGATAAGGGTGGGAAAGTGGTGGTGCTCCCCTTCCAAGGAAAGAGGAATTACTCTAACTCTTCTTCTTTGATTTCATCCTTCTCACCTTTCTTCTCTTATTTCTTCATTATCTGCCATTCTATGTTTTTCAGGGGAAGAAAAGAGATGTTCCTTCATCCTCTGAAGTACTAGATTTCTTAGTAATCTTTTCACTTATGCTTCTTTTCAAAGGCCTTATTGAGTTCTTGGATTCCTCCAACTTTAAGATTTATGCTTTATTGGAGTCACCTTTTTGGATTGCGTGGTGCTAGTAACTGTCGTTAAGCCAAATCTTTCCAGGAGCTTTCAAATTATACTAATTTTTATTGTTATTCTTAATACCAGTTCATACAATTGATTCAACACATTTCTTTGATCTTCCAATCCAATGAGAAGATGACGTGGGGCTAGGTCAAGATAAATCACCCACTAGGTATGAAATACGTAGTCATTTACATCCCCAATATGATTGCCAAAAGTATTGATGTATTTTCCTATTAGGGAAAAGATTCAACGTTCTAGGGCCTATTTTTATATTCCCTGTACGTTTTTAGAGGGGCGGGACTCCTCTATCCAGGCACTCAGATATTCAAAATAACTTAAATATCAAAGCCTATTTAGCACATGCACATTAGAGTGGAACAAGTGTTCTCAAAACATAAAAATAGACAATGATAATAAAAATAAATGTATTCTTCAAGATTCATTTGACTACATTCATCCATTCACATATCATGAGGGGACACATTTGAAGCAAATTCAATAGAAAGGAAAAAAGAGAGTATGGTCCAAATAACAAAAAACTATTAAATGATTTCAAATATTTAAATTCATAAGCACATATGAAAACATTCACAATATTCCTATTGTTTATTTAAAAGTATCATAACCAAACATGAAATGCTCTCTCGAAAAATCTCTTTGCAAGAGTTAAATAATAACTTTACAGGTATGAACAAAGTTTAAGTGACTAAAGGAGTTTGAAAAAACCTTGATATTTAATGCAAAAGTAAAGGCATTCGTCCCTAAGAGAATGGGATTGGGCTCCTATGACCAATTAATGTAAGGATACCTAGAGGAGAGAAAGAAACTATGGTCAAGAATTGACTTTAGAAACTTGTATGACAATTCATAAAGTTGGATGATCAAAGACTGGAAAGAAAGAAGGGAATTGCTTGAAAAATAAATAAAGAACACTCACAAAATTGCAAAAGGATGATATGTCAAATGAATTGTTGATGACCCTTGTGACTGTTGTAGAAGCATGCATATATGGGGTTGTTTGAAGCTCATTAATTTAACTTCTCAAGGGGTTAGTTAGGATCAATGATTTCGTTCAAGAACATTTTAAGGCATGCTTCAATGCATTCCTTCATATGGGGAACCGTGATTCCTTTCGTAACCCTTAATACAAATATTTCCTTCTACAAGTCCTATGCATGTTACTGTAGGTGCTCCACTAGCCAATTTGTCCTCATTGTTATTAATGAACATGGCTATCCATTTCTTGATTTGTGCTTCAAGAAAATCTTCCAAGTTTTCGAAGTCAATACCTAATGATACTTTGATAATATCTAATTCTTCTTTTCATACACCTTTAGGGATCATCATAGAGTCCCTAATCATTTGTTGGAACCATAGGAATTCAATACTTGAACACTATGTGATAACATTATGTAACATTTTTATTCTTGTAGACCAACCAACCATGATCTGTTTAATCCTTTTCCTCCAGGGAGGACTTGCTGATTTCTTTGGAAATTAGTTAGTATTTATTTTATTCATGAAGGTTAACAAGTCATTATTGAAAAATTGTTGATCATGTTCAAGGTATATCTTTATATATTCAATGAACGGATGGATTCTGAGACATCTTTCTCAAATGTAGAGAAACCTCCCATGCTTCTTTAATAATTTATAGTATCCTATGTAAATTTGATGCAATATAGGATCTAATTCTTGTTAGTAAATATGCTTCTTTTTTCACTTTCTAGGGTGTGTCGTGTGTAGTTGCTACAAATTTAGGTGCTTGGATAACCAAATGGGTCATGAACAATAAAGTGGTGCTAAGATCCTCTTCAATTTAATTTATTCTTCTTTTACCCTATTTTTTTGCCTCTTGCTTGGTAACAGAGTGAGAAATGATATCCTTTGTAGTTTGGGTTGATTTCAGGAGTCTCGTAGGTCCAACTTCTGAAATGTTCACCTAGGACTTCCATTGATTGGTAATCTTCTTATTTCATGCACATACCTTCTCAAATTGTAACTTCTTGGTATTCTTTTCATGGCAAGTATTGTGCATGGTTACAGATTGGTCCTCAAAGGTGACCAACTCTTTAACAAAAAAATCTTCAATGTATTTTTTATTCTTTGACTTGTGTGGTACCACCAGAGTAATAGTATTGTCGACTTCCATCGGTGGGTCTTTCTACATGCAGAGATCCCTTTTTTCTTGAGATTATACTCTTTAATGAAGTAGCAATGTGGGACCTTTCTAGGGTAGTTCATGGGGGTTGTTCTTCTCCATATCCTCCATTAGAATTCCAATAATTACTCTCTCCTCTAATTGTTACAATATCCTTTCATATTTGAGTCAAAGAGGAACTCCAGTAAGTCTATGGAGTTGAATCCAATTGCGTATTATTCAACTTCTTGCCTCTTTCTTTAGTTCCCCCTTCAATACTACTGCTTACTTCTGTAATTATATCATCAACATGTGTGGTTGTATCTATTGCTTGGATGGGCTAGTGTGATTTTTACTACTTTATTTAGAAACTCTGGAAAACAAATTTCCATATCTAACCAATGCTAGATGCTTATAAAATATTCCTTTAGGGTCAAATCCTTGGATGAATTTCACCTTACATAAATTATATTGCTTCAATAGCTCAACAAATTTACAAGGCGAGTAGAATTCTTCACATGAATGTATCCAATAATAAATGACAATGTTATAAAATATTGTTTTTTTATTTCTCTCAAATAAAATGAACTAGGTGTGATATCGCCTGCAAACCTCTGTGATAAAATATCTATATAGAACAAATTTTGGTAGCAATAGTGGTTTATATTGATACCCATTCAATGTGATGAGAATACAGTCTTGTTTTTCATCATGTCTCCCCTTTCCCCATAAAAATATTTGGGATTTTAAGGATATTCTCCTTGGATCCTACTATGTTACTAGATGGCTAAATGCTTTTACAAACAAGTCCTGTAATTGAAAAAATGGAAGGGTGCCTTATGCCTCCACATGATGGGGTAGTCCATGGATTGAGTTGCAAGAAAAAAAGGGCATTACCAAGTAGGTAATCATAAATAATAATTGACTCTTGAAGAAATTAACTAAATAAAAGGAAATACCTATTCAAATGACTTCTTCCTAGTCAAATATGATATCTATTTTGAAATAAAAAGAAAGTATGTGTAGAACTAAAATAGGTACATTAGTAGTAGTTTCATGTCCCATGACACATACAAACAACCAAATAAATATCTATAATGCTTATGAGTATAGATATATCGATAAATGAAAGACTGGATGGAACTTGCGCAAAATGTAACAAGAAATATTGAACAATATTTAGTTCACCACCCTGGGAGTGTAGAAAAGAATTTTCTTTAGACAACTTTAGCCACTTAGTGGGCTCTAAAGACTTCAATATATTCCAAAAAAAAGGGAATGAATGGAATTGGGTTCTTCTTTAGGCCAAGCTTGATAGTTCTAGTCTTGGTGTGAAAAATATGGGCACACTAGTTAACAATTTCTCTGAATTCAAAGAATTTTGGAACACCTGCAACATTTTCCAATGTGGTGCTCCAAATATTGTTATTTTTCCTCACCCCTCTAGAAAAAATTAAATACCATTGATATGCCACTAACCAATGTGAGTTCTTGGCCCATCAAGCTAGTGAGTTGGAAATATCTCCATGAATTGGGTCCTTCTTCTTTTTCGTCACCATTTTGTTTAGTTCTTCAATGTATTTAGGAATATGTGATAAGTAAATGAGGCTTTGATGAAACTCTTAGCTATTAAATCCTTGTTTTATGATAGTAATTAATATGATGTTACTTCTTCAAATACCACCTTCATTAGGCCATGTGAGAATGATAATGGGAAGTTAATAACTTAGGGGAAGTCCTTAGGAGGTGTGCTGGCAAGTAATTCACATAGTACAATATTAGGAACCTCTTTTTACCTCAAGGATTTGATTTTCTTAGATGAGATTTCAATTATCCCCGAAAGGAGCAGACAGTGTGATTTCAACAAGTATGGAATAAAGGTGGAAAAATGAAATTTTATGGTATATCGTGTACAAATATTTGATGTGTGTGAGAGATTTCTTATGCAAAGAAAAGGGATACATAAAGTTGAAATATGTGAAGGATAAAATTGGTGGAATAAATGGATGTGCAAAAGCATAGGTGTCTGGACAATTGGGATATGCAGTTCTTCTTCACACACAAAAATCACCAAGTGTAAAAGGATAAGGGTGATAATGTGTGGAATGAAGTATATGTAGAGAGAAGAGACGTGCAAAGTGTAGAGCGGTGGGATATTTTCACATATGGTGTACATGGAAAATGACTAAATGAAAAATTGTCGTGGAGTATGGTATATAATATAGAGTGATGGTGGAAGGGAAAAAAAAAATGTCAACATTTGGCTCCAACTGTGAGATAGTGACCCCTGTGGGTTACTAAGAATGTTAGAATCTAGCTAGTTTCCTTCTCCATTGGGTGATGGAGTAAGAATTCCTCAATAAATACATAAGTTAATAAATTTATGATACAAGTTGAATATAAGATTATATAATTATAAAATACAAAGAGATGCTGAAAAATGTCAACCAAAGAAGTGCTTGAGATGCTTCCCATTAATGGGAAACTTTAATATTTGGCCGTCTATTACCTTAAAAAGTATGAATTGTGACCATTGATTTTCTCTATTAACTCCTTAAATTCGTGATACAATTCTCTCTGGAATGTTGCACCTCCATTATTTAGTCCAAATAACATTGGAGCATAGGCATGCATTCCCCATATTGTAGTAAAACTTGTCTTACATCTATCATTTTCGCTACCAGAATCTGATTTCAGTATGAAAATCCATCCAACATTGACATTACTGCAGGGGGTCCAGGTTTGTGAAGCATAGAGATAGATTGTACTTATGCATGAATTGTTCCAGTTGAACAAGCATTGTATTTTCTTCTCAGATATTCTGGTTAATATAATATAAATAGTCAAGGTTTTGAGCAGTTGCTTTCCCCAAAAAAATATTGTGTTATGTGTGATTGAAATTCTTCCTTTTCTGCTTAGTGTTTTCATCGATCAATTTTGGTTTTTGCTGATGAGTAGAGTAGATTCTTGTCTTATGTTTTAGCATATCATATAAGTTGTTGAATATATAACTAAAAATCTACATGGTATCAGAGTTGAAGACATTATAGAAGAGGATAAGTTGAGTTTGTTGTGTAGGTGAAATCGAATTTGCAGGTTCATACTTCAAAGTTAACAATATGTCATTCTATAGTTTGAGACTTGAGTATGCCCTAGAGGGAAGCTCGAATTACATAGCTTGGAAGGACACATCAGGAAGCAATGTTGGAAGACAACAGGCTGAAGGAATTCATAGATCATGATATTCTGAAGCCTCCAACATCTGATGCTAAAGATCTGGTTGAATGGAGAAAGTGTGGAAAAAGTGAGAAGGATTATCTTAGAAGGAGTTCGAGATCATGTTTTTTTGGATCTCCACGGTAAGGAAACTCCATTTGCAATGTGGAAGGAATTGATAGACATGTTTCAAAATAACAGTGACCACAGGAAGCTAGCACTAAAGGACAAACTCAGAAAGATCAAGATGGAGAAGGGCGACTTTATTTCGAAGTACTTGACCAAGTTCACTCAATGTCGGGATCAACTTGGAAGTGTCGGGATTATTATTGCCGAAGTAGATCTGGTGAGCCTAACACTTCTAGGACTTCCCAAGGGATGCCATAGTTAATAAGACTCAGTTAATGGGAGGGATAAGCTACTAAAGGGAGCGATTGTGGTTCGACTTGGTATAAGAAGAGTTTTGTCAGAACACCAGAGATGGGAACTCATCCAAAGAAGTGGAAGAGGACTTTGCATTAGCTATAAAAGAAAATAAATCCAAGGGAAATAAGTCCCAAGTCAGGGAGGGAGGCAAGAAGGACTTTTCTAACATCAAGTGTTTTCATTGTAACGAGTACGGGCACTGCTCCACGAATTTCCCACAGAAGAAAGCAAACAAGAAGGAGCTTACAGTAGAAACAATAGGTGAGGTTCTAGCTTCACAATTAACACTTGATTTCAATCTCATTGCGTGCATGGCTAGCACTATAATGGGAAGCATGTGGTATCTCGATAGTGGTGCCTCGTTCCATATGACAAGGAATAGAGATCTCTTCTGTGACTTGGAGGAGAAAGACGTTAAGCAAAACATAGAGTTTGGAGATTATGGGAGGTATAGCGCGACTGGCATTCGAACAATTATCTTTCAGAGGGAGTCTGACTCCCCTCTCATAATCATAGATGTGATGTATGATCCAGGACTAAAGAATAATGTTGTTTGCATCGCGGTATTGGATGATTGTGGCTATGATGTGATTTTTAGCAAAGGGAAGGTTTTCCTTAGACACATCACTAAGGGACAAGTGAAACAAATTAGTGTGTGGGTCAAGAAACTGTATGCACTTGAGGTACAAGATGCATGCAAAGCCTTGAGGAGCAAGGCAAAGGTTAGAGACTTGGTGGTTGAGAGGGAGCATGAATTACCTCTCAACATGCAACCTTAGATGTAGCCCCAAAAGCAACCTCATCAAGTTGTGGAGAAGCTACAATAGGAGAAGCATAGAGGAGACCGAATGGAGACATTCCCTCAAGTAGAGACCTCCAATAGGGGGAAATTTGAGCCAAGTGGGCAGAGGGAGTACATGCATCCATACCTCCAAGTGAGAGGTAGGGCGATGTGAAGTAATAGTCACAAGGGTGCATAAATTTGGGCAGGGTCCATTGAGATGTTTTGTGTCATGGATCATTACCTTGCTACATGAGCCCGCATTACACAGTATTAGGATGGATCAGTGGCGGTTGATGTAGGCAGATGTCAGAGTGACAGAGGTAGAGACTAGCAGTAGTAATATACTAGGGAGCATAGACTATAGTTGGCAGCAATGTTGATGGAACAATGTAGAGTAAATAATAGCGCAAAGTTTCAGTAGAAAATGCAGTAGCTAGTAGCAATCAGAAACTTTAGTGACAGATGCATCATACTGATTCAATTTGGATTCTTTTCAGTTTCAGAAGTTGCAGTAGCAACAACACTAAAGATAAGTGTTGCATGCAGAACACTCCAAAGGTACCTGATCGGGATAGAGTTGAATTCCTTTCTTGTTGAGAGGGAATGTTGAAAATAGCAACAAGAAATGTTAAAAATAACATCTAGAAATTATAATTTAATTTGTCCTTGAATTAAATATTAATTCTATTCTCATAGTAACATCTAATAGTTAACTAAGTTAATTTGACGTAGTTGGATTAGTAAATTCAAGTTGGAAGTCTATCTAGAGTCATGTAGAGTGATTCCTAAATTTTAGGGGTCCAGGTTGAGTTCTTTTGAGTTGTAATTAATTAGCTTAGTCTCATTGAGTTATAGTCAGTTAAACTAGTTCAAACAATTGGAGGAGCTAGTAGGAGGTCTAATAGTGGGGAGCAACTTCAGTGCAACTTCACTGCTCCACTAGTTAACTGAATATTCACTCATAAATAAATCATGCATGTCAGTTCAGAGGAAGACCCAATTGAGATTAGAGTTTAGGGACATTGTATTATCAACTGTATAATTTTCTACGTTGTAAAAATGGTGCATGCAATGAGTAGAAGGCCTATGATGGATTGCATAGTTATGAGTGGGGAATTTCCCAATTAAATATGGGATAATTATCTCAGGAATTGCATAAGGTAGTAGGGGCTTGGTAGGCAACAAAATTGGCTAAGTGTTGGTTTGAGCTGGTTTGTGAAGCAAAGAGACAGATTGTACTTGTGCAGGAATTGTTCGGGTCGAACAAGCATTGTATTTTCTTCTCAGATATTCTAGTTAATGCAATATAGATAGTCAGGGTTTTGAGCAGTTGCTTTCCCTAGAAAAGTAATGTGTAATGTGTGATTGCAATTCTTCCTTTTTTGCTTAGTGTTTTCATCGATCAATTTTGGTTTTCGTTGATGAGTAGAATAGATTATTGTATTATGTTTTAGAATATCACATAAGTTGTTGAATCGACAAGTAAAAATCTACATATACTTCTTGTTAACTTGATTAATAATCAATTCAAAGTTTCCCATAACGGTGATGTCTTGAATCATTTTCTACTATGCAAGAAGAAAAACTTAAATCAATGCTTCATATTTGGTTTCATTATTTGTATAATCAAATTTCAAACGAAAAGCATTCATAAAACATTATCTTCATGGGATCTAAAATATTACACTTGCTACTGATATTGTGGTTGAAGAAGCACCATTGAAGAACATATCCATATAACTAACCAAGACTAGTATCCATATAACTAACCATAGCTTCAAATTCTTTTTTCTTGAATAAGATATAGTTATTTGGTTCTTGAGGTATTCTTTTCAATTGATCATCGTTATTTGGTAGCATCATACAAGCCCATTATTCATCATATATCCTCCTATAAGAAAACTCCATTCTCTTCCAAAAACTAGCCCATATGCAATTGGTAAGTCTACCACAACTATTGTAAAGACAATTGTAATGTGCAGTGCTGAACTTTTCAATGGACATAAACATTTTATTTCACCATAAGGTGACACATTTCTTGAATCAATTACAAAGTGCATAATATTGTTTATTGCCCCACTGTCAACTAAACAATTACATAGTATAATTTATAATTTCTGGTGTTCCCAAAGATATATAAAAGTGAAGTAATTTACCTTGAGACTTGATAGTAAAGTAGTACATGCCTTTTTGGGATTGATGATAACAACTTCTACTCTCACATTTGATGGCTATTTTCTCTTGAGGGATTTGATGAGATTTTCTCTCTACTGAGGAATCTTCACAACCTTTGAAAATGGAAATATAATATGGAGCTTATAAAAGCCCTCCATGATACTATAAGTGATATTCATTGGGTCAACTATATCACTTCTTTTGTTTTGAGATGGTCCAGATTTATCTTACTTCTTATTCTTTGAGCTAGAGTCTATCCTTGATTTCTTGTGGTTGCATGAGGTGCTAGACCTTTTCAATTTTTCTTTATTAAATTTAGGTCTGGTATGGAAGGAATTATCTTGTTCCATACATTATTTATCTTATGTTATTAATTATTATTCAAATTAAAATACTTGGTCATCCCCAATATTGATAGATTCTAGGATGCTTGGGCTTGTTCTAGTGGTATCTTGAGCTGTTTCGTTGAAGGTGTCTTCTTATTCTAGCTCTTCATCATTGGTTGTTAGAGCACTTGGGTTTTGAAATATCAAGAGCCTAGGACCCCTTGGAGGTCTATTTTCAATGTTCCGGTTTTTATTGGGTCTTACTTTGAAACCATATGTGGGGCCTCCAATGTTTTGTAGTGGTCGAGGTCTTTGCTCATCTCCTCTTCTTAATCTAATTATCTCATTTTTCATTTGTCTCATAGTCTTATTTAATAACACAATCTCTAAATACATATTTCAATAGGCTAGATCTTTTGATATAGGAATATTTCATACATTAAGAGGAATGCTATGGAAATTTCCTCTTCTAACTATGGTATCTTGAACCTTGTAAACTGACGCTAGTATTTTAGATTTTGAAATATTCAAGGAATACATTTCCCTTTGGACCTTTCCCAAAATTATTTTTAGATCAACATTAATATCTAGCATATCTTCCTCCATCTCTTGTGCCTTTCTCATATCTCACTTTAATATGTTAATGTGGGAATAATTCATTGCATACTTGACATTAGTCAACATTACATTCTTATAACATCCAAATATAACTAGAGAATTAGGATCGTGTTCTAAGGCATCTGCTGTAAGGTTTTGAAAAATAAAAAATAAAAAACTCTGGATCTTTTCATTATTTCTGAGATGGATTTGGGTGAGTTTGGTAAGTACAATGTGATATCCAATGGGGTGGGCGTATCTACCAATGAATGAATTTTGTATACAATCAAAGGATGTAATTGAAGTAAAATATAGAGAAAGATACCGATAATAAATAGGCTTTGTAACCCACCATTTTATGGGTGATATCCCCAGGAGAATTTTTTTCTTGAAGATGGTCCTCAACCTAAAGCCAACAACCCCTTGCATCCACCAACTAGCTCGTTGTGTCATTTCTCCACCACCTGAGCCAACCATGGGGTCCCTCACCCATCTTTCATGATCATATGTTTAAAGGTGGGCCTCCCAAACCTATAGGTATGCCTTGTCATTTGGTAATTTAGTGTTGTAGTTTGCTTATCATGGATACTTGTGGGCATGGATTAATGGGGGGGATTCGACAGAAAGAGTGGGCTAGGCATGTGCTCTTGTCCCCTATACCTCTTTTGGATATTAATCTTGGACCCTAATCCTATGGGATCTCTTTTATTGACCTTTAGGCTTTAGGGATGGTACTACACGGGAAACCCTAATTTTGGTTGTGTGGTACCACTCCCTCATCCACATATATCACTCCCTTTCCACTCATTATAACCCCATTCATCATTTCTCCCAACTGGGTCTGCATTCCTCCACTGGGTCCATATAGGGCTATCCTTCTCCCTGCCCTTGCCCACACCTTGGGTTAGGCCTGAAATGATGCCCCAAAGGTTGATGCAGCTGAAAAGAAAAGTAAAAGCATAATTGGCCACATCCAACATGAAATTGTACCACAAAATGCAAAGGATAGTTGGGATAAACAAATTTAACACGTAGGCAAAAGCTAATACATGAGCTCTACCCCATTATCATGGTCATCACCCTGGTTCCTGTAGGTCCTACATGAGCCTCCTTTTTCATTCAGGAACCCATGATTATCCCAATCTGTGGTGGGCAATGAATTGCCCTACCTTAAAGGGGTATCCATTGCTATACCTTACACATCATGCTCTAATCATTTGAGCCCCAAGCAGTTAATCAAAGAAAAATCATAAAAGGCAAAAGGCATATAAAGAAGGGTGGAAAAATCAAGTTCGAGGCACCTCATGCACCACGATTGCTCCTTCTTATACATTATATACCCAAGTGTGGGCTTCCCTTTTACTAGCTACCCTCGTACCTCAACATGTTTCCTAGGGTTGCCCCTTTCATTTCCTATTCCATTCATATCTTAATCACATGTGACCACCCTTTGAAGGATGTACCTTGGACATATTATCCATTTTAAAGGTAGAAACCAACTAATAGGGCAGTTTGTTAACCCCATTTGGAGCTTAGAGACATTAGAACATGCCAAAGCCCACTATGGAAGGGAATGCCATTATGAAGTTCCCACCTATTGCCTATGGTTTGTAAGCTATTTAACTTGATTTCCTTTAATGACTTGTTGTACTAGAAGGCTAGGGGACACATTGGTTCTTATGTAGGATTGCATATGGTCTCCATTTTGGCTTTGGTCTCCCTATACAAGGTCCTAACCCTCCAAAAATCCACATTGGAACATGTAGGGTGTGTGTAGAGAGCCATAGGCCTCCACAATAGTGGACAACACTCCATGGATCCCCAGAGATGTTCAAAGATTGCTCGAGATTCACCTATTGGACAAGGAACATGCACCTAGTTCACCATGCCTAACCGACCCACAATTGTACCATGCACTTGGCAAATGACCTAGGACTTGTATGTAGATGTGGCATCACTTACACCATCATCTAAGCCCTTACAGATGGTCTCTAAACATATTCGATCTACTTGGAGACCCATGAGGTCACTAGTGTGCCCTCACACCCATTAGGAGCACCACAAGTTTATTATTTGGAGAACAAGGGGCCATCCCCTTGTCCACTAATTTTGGGAGTCCTATTCATCATTATGGCACTTATAGACTTCATCGGGCTTCTTAGAAGGCCCAACAACATTTATTATTGAGCATTTGAGCTCTTGAAAGGCTTATTCTTTTGTTCATGAGCTAGTTTGGTGGACTTGTCACAAAAAGTTAGTTATTTTGCACATTATTTTATTATAGGAGCTAATGTAGGCCTAACTAGCTAAATCAAACTTATTATAAGTGTGAATTCATTTTAGCATCATCACTTGGTTGGACTTGTATCTCTTGTGAGAACTTCATTATCCTTCTTGGAGGACAAAATTTTGGAGCATGGAATGAATTTTGATGTTTGGATAATTTTCTCTTGTCTTGGAGCTTCTTGATTGGAAAAATTTTGATGGTTGGATATACTCTAATACGTCTAAGTGCAATTTTAGTGCAATCCTTTTTCTATTTATGTCACATACATTGTTGTTGGGATTTCGCTATAGTGGGGATAATTTGCTGCATCCATTATTGCGAAGTTCTGGGAATTTTTTTCTAGATTGTGATGCTTCATGTATGGACCATGTATGATGAGTGAATGTTCCTAGGGATGTTTCATTGTTGAAATTGATCTTTATAATACATCTATTTTGCAAAACAAAGTATAAATTCTTTGAAGTTTCTCTCCTTTGCCCTAGTGCTAAGTGAAGTTGCCTTTAAGGCCTCCTTGACTAAGAAAATTCAATCCGAATTCATAATCATTCTTGAATCCAATATCCCCAAAGGATTAGCCATTGGTCTATCATAGGTTATCAACCTAAACCCTATATTTCTTCATCTTCTCCTTTTATTTCTAGGTCTAGCACCATAGGTCACCTAGGGCATCAAATATCTGACAATATATCCATCCAAATACTTCAATTTTTGGTCCACAATTACGATGGTGTGTCCTCAATAAGCCCTCCAAATTTCATGAGATTTCGAAGGTCGGATCTTGAGATATCACAATACCTAGTCCAAATACCAATTCTTGCCCTTGTTTTCCCTTAGGCTAGAAACCTCACTAGGCCCTTTGCATTGCCATTCATTGAATATCCTTTGTTTTATCCCTCCTCTTTACCTAACCTGGGTCCACTTGGTCCCACGTGGTCCGATATCTTATCAAAGTCAACTCTTCAAAAGCTGCTTGGGAAACCAAGTTCTACAAGGATTTTAGGGTTTAGGAAGCTCCTTTACAACTCACATTCCCTAAGCCAAGCCCTCAAATCCCTATTCCCCTATCCTAGAGAATCTTGCACCTTGCTTAAGAAGAAAGCAAGTCCTAATCTTAAGTCTCTCCTAGGAAAGGGTCATTGAGATCACTTCACATCCATCTTATTTGATATATCCTTCATAAGTGATTCTCTATATATTGGGTCTCCTCCCATAAGTGAAAGTCTGTAAAGAGTAGGGATCCTTAGCCAAGGTGACAGTGGGCCATTGCTCCATTGTTTCCCTTGACCTAGTACAAGTCCTTAAAGGATCCCCTTTTAGGACCCCTGCTAGTTTGAGTGTTAACATTTTGTCGTCGTCGTTGAGGACACGAGACGTGTGTTTTGTTCCCATATGACATATTGACATATCATTATTGGTGACTCCATTGGAAGAATGAAGCCCTAGTTCTTCATTGAACTTCAAAGTCAATGCTTGTAGGGTGAAGCAAGCGCTTGTTAAGGAAATTTCATTCACCCTGGCGATTCCCGTGTCATTAAGGGCCCAGCAACATGTTGAGCACATATATTCCCGCCATAGATATGACAAGGATCCCAAGATATCATTCATCAAAATCCATGAAGAATATTCCAATTATCAATGGGGATCCACATTCCGTAGCCAACCATGTGGTAAGATTCATGAGGTATCTTTCAAAGAAATATGTAACTCAACCATGTGACCAAATGGAATTGTTTTTCCTAGCCATTGCACAAAATACCGATTTTCTTGATTCATGTAAACCTAAAAGCATTCCTTATCTTTCAATGTTGACAACACACTTCTTGTTGCATGAAGGGCCGAGTTTCCAATCTCATGAAGACATATCCCAAATGTTAGATATATCCCTTCGAGAGGAGGAAATTATTGAATATGATTTTATGCTTGAGGAAGAGTATCCTCCAAATCATCATGATCAAGTAATTTAGGATTGCACCGAAAGAGAGGCTCATGAATTGAAAAACATGTCCTCTGTTATCACCAAAATAAGGGTTTACATTGTTCCTAGTCATGGTCTTAGATAAGTGTCAAGTCACCCTATGTTTTAATGGGTAGGTGATAGGTTAGGAGTCTCAATTGTTTCATTTTCATATCCAAATAAATTCTAACAACCTTATTCCATGTTTCATGAGTCTTACATTCTTTTTAGAAACTCATAGCTTAAACTATTTTGAAATTTTTTGGAATTAGCCTCGAAACCACGTTTTTGTAGTGCAGACAATGTAAAATGTTTGTTTTGCGCTATGAAAACGCCGCTCTTTTCGTAGCGCTTTTCCTTGCGCGCTATGAAAGCATGGATTCGTAGAACAATCTTGTCAAACATCAATCTGTTAATATTCCATTAAAATTTTCATTATTAGGTGTCAGCTAGGAGCTAGTCCTTAAGCATGCTGCCATCCAAACTTATCATTTCGAATTTAGGGCTCATTATGAAATATAATTTCAAATTCGAAAGGGTTGGCTAGTCTCATCATTTTAGTTTGCATGCAAACCCTCAAACATAATTGTTTTTCGAACGGTAAGATTTGGTAATTTGTCACCAAGGTTTTCCTTATCCATAATTTAGGTGATGCTGACCACCATTGGCAAGCGAGGCTGATCAACATAATTTCAAGCAAGGCCAGTTTTGTTACAGGAATTTAGAAGGAAAGATGACAGAGGAGAAGAAACGTCACAGCTCTGGTCATTGTTTAACAACATAAACTGAAAGCTCCGAGGTCTTAGTCAAAGATAAATTAGTTGTAGAAGATTTCAAGAAAGCAGGATGTTGGAAGTTTTGTAAGAAATTGCAGGGAAGACATACTTAGGTGACAAAGGAGTTTGCACTACATTTCACTGGCTCAAGCACAAAGGTCGGAATCCTGAACTTGCAAATTTCTCCAGAGGTCATAGATTTGGTGACAAAAATTTCTAGGGGGCAAGATATATGGTTCAAAAACTTCAGATTCGACATGGAACCATGTAAGGTGTTTATGAAGCCAGAGTTTGTAGAAACAGACTTAACCAAGGCAGTTCCTAGAGACTACATCAAGGACAGCTATGCCAACTTGCTCTTCAACATTCAACGTTATTTTACTTGTGAAGGCAGATATCAAAATGTTTATTCATGTCATTTTAAACTCCTGTTGCATTTTACTGGTATGATTTCCTTAGATTTGCCTTACTTCTTATATCAAAGTGTAGCTAAGATGGCAGATAAAGTACAATTGAAATCTCAAGGATGTGAAACTTCCCTGTTTCATCATGGTCTAATTAAAATGATAGTTCTACATGAACTCAAAAGGATCAACAAAGAATGGTCTTTGTTTTTGTTTCTATGTGACTTTGGAGCAGAAAATCAAGGTGTAGACATTAGCCCTAGGGTTAAAGGAACTCCATCAACAGAAACCAGCAAGTCTGTAATGTCCAGGGAAAAAAGGTTTGTTAAGTTGAAACCTAGGAAGTAGGTGAAAGAGAAAGTAAGCAAAACACCAGTAGTCATTCTTGAAACTCCTAAATCCAAAAAGGAAAAGATATTTGAGGTTAAAGGAATGACACAAGAACAGTCAACCAACAAACCAATTCAAAGGAGATTGACTAGAAGTCAAATTGCAAAGGAGAAAGGTTAAACAGTGATCTCAGGAGAAGGTTCAAGCTTGAAGGGTGATTTAAATGATATTTTAAAAGCCATTGATATTGCAGAATCCCCTTTGGTGCAGGCAGATGCGATAAAATTTGATCAAGGAAAGTCAAAGAAAATGAAACCCTCCAAGAAAATGGAATTTGAGGATGATGTTACAACATTTGTTTTCAAACCCAGAAATCCCTTAACCAAGCAATCCAAGAAGATGCAAGAGTCCAACATTGAGTTGGGAAGAATAGTAGAAGCCTCCGCTGTTTAAGAAGAATTGATAGACTTTCCATCTCCAAGACCTGAAGGTGACAAAAACACAGTTCTTTCCACTCAAACAGAAAAATCCAGTTACGAAGAAATGGAAGAAAGGTTAAAGGCTGCTAATAATGAAATAGATAGACTAAGAATGAGAGCAAAAAGGCATGTAGCTGAAAGGAAAAATTTCAAAAGGATAAAGGCTCTCTAGGAAGTTGAAAAAGTTTCCAAACTAGAAATAGTCAACAATGAAACTCAGTACTTTACCTGGACTGTTCCTGTAATCAAAGAAGCTAGATTTGTAAGGAGGATTAATGCTCAGCTGAGAGATATTAACAGGAGATTGAAGATACAAATTGAAGACCTAGAAATACAGTTAACCAAATCTCGAAAAAGGGCTACAACAATAATGAAACAGAGTGATGAAAAAGAGCAGTGAAGGATATATCTTAAAACAATTTTGGCATATAAAAAGAGTTTTGGCATATAAAAGGAAGGACATATGTGAAGAAGAACATCTTATAAAGGTAAGTGGTTTTGATTTTTGGTTGATCATATTAGTCTTCATGGAATTTTGAAAAAACCCCAAAACTACAGATTTTTGAAGGTCGTGTTGAAAAAGAGCATACACAACAGTTTCATAGTGCGCTACGAAACTACTGAAGGTGACCATTTAGCACTTTATAGATGATTTTCGGAGGTAAGGTCTAGTTAATTTCAAGTTTTTAAGTTACTGGTAGACATGGGATCATATATGAAGTTTCAAATGGCAGTGGTGTAGATAACAAATTTCCAAGAAGTATTTCATAAGTAATATGAAGGCTGTGCTACGAAAACAAAGTATTTTCGTAGCACAATCATGTTTCATCCTTTCCTCCATATGTTTGAGCTTCCCTTTTTACACAAGTGGAAAATGAAGTTTTAACGGATTATTAATACATGCCACATGTACACCAGCAAAACTGCTCGAAGATAAGCATAAAGGATTAAGGGCCTTAAAAGGAGGAACCATGTCTCCTTGTTTTCAAGACAGTTAGGTCATGACTCAGCAGGGTTTGCAACAACACTGAGGACATCATCAAGCTCGAAGACATGGATTGGCAGCTGATTAAAGAACGTATTGAAGTCATAGATAAGGTTGTTGAAAGCATGTTTTAGGGGTTTCACTCCTATTTGTATTATGATTCTTAAAGATAGCTAGCTATCAAGTTGTAATTAAGTAGTTTGTTTTATGAATAGATAGGTGTCAATGTTAGGAATTCAAATTTCCCTAAAGATGGATCATAGTATCCAAGGTTGTAAAACTCTATATAAAGCTGGAGAATCGAATTCCTAAGGTTTGGTAATTTCATTAGCAAAAGAAAGTTGCGTTATTGTAACAAACTGTGTTTTTTCAAACTTAGTACAGATATCAGTTTGACTACTCAATATTCACAAGGAGTTTATGTGTTTGATGTTATTTTGGCCTTTTTAAATTACTTATTTGCAGTGGTATGGGCTTGTGATACTTAGAATTCATTGGAAAATGCTCTAACTTCCTTCACATGCTTGTAAATTATGTTGATTCACTATGTTGCTGTTTCATTTATAAACCTTAACTCTAAGTGCCTTGACTTCCATGTTTTGCTAATCATGCTGTTTTGTTGAAGACTATCTTGACTCCATAGCCCAATAGATGTTTGCTAATCTTTGATTCAACCAGTCAACCAGTTATACATTTGTCCATTTTGTTCCTAGAGTTAGCCATCTAATCATTAATAAAAAATCTTAAATCTATTGAGAGAGGCCTCTTAGGTTGAGGAGGCTAAGCCTCAACCAAAAGATTGGTTTGAAAGAGTTACTTAGAGTCTACTTGATCAACAGCCTATCAAGGTTAGATTTTGTGATAACATCCTCTAAGGATATTGAAGAGGAATTGTAACATGAAGTATGAATATAAAAAGGGTCCTACCGATGACCTTCTCCTTGAAGCATTCTATCAAAAGCATATATTAAATATTTTAGAAAGCATTCTTCGAGAAAGAATGGAGGAGGAAAAGTCTTCCCTACCTACCAAAGAAGAAAATGAATTGTATCTTATCCAACATAAAATATATAGTGAAGGATGGGATGCTTTTGATGAAGATCATGATAGTCAAATAAATGAAGAATCTATGAGTGACTTTTGGGTTGTTGATTGGGGAATTGGGAATGAATATAGAAATGAAGACCCCATGGTTTCTCAAATCCATAAGAATGATCTCAGGAAAGAAGAAAATGCTCTGCCCCTTTTGAATAACAATGTTGGCCCTTATGAAGCCCTTCCTAGTGATTGGAAGGGTCTCTTCTTTATGTTCCAAGATGATTCAATCAAAGAAGAGCCTTCCAAAATTGTGGAAAATTATGATGACTCTAATGTAAAAAAATAAAGAAGAATATGCCTACTTTAGCCATGCCATCGATAAAGGGTTATTTTTCATGTTTGATCATTCCTCCCCTTGCTATGTCCCTGCCCCAAAAATGGATGTTTGTGATGAATTTCGCTCCCCTAGTTTTGATGAAGAGTTAGTTTTCCCTACAAAAATACATGAATCATGGTTTTCCCCCAAATACAATGACGAGTCCACTTCTTGTTTTCCAAATGACAAAAATAATATCATCCTAAATATGTCTGAGTCATTTACTCCTTACCCTGAGGATGATAGGACCGAGATAGTTCTTCATCAAATATTCATATATTTGATCATTGACATTTCCATACCCTGGTTAGAGGATCAAATTCAATCCTCTGAGCGGGTGTCTTTTCCTTCTTCCAGGGTTCCTTTCTATGGCATATGGGTCTCTTGTTTTCCCACCCCTGCCCTCGTGACCTCTCATACCATTATTGCCATTTATATGTTCGATTCCATTGCAAAAATAATCATGAAAACATCCATTCTTGTATTGATCAATTGACATGTTGGTTGCATTGGGTCGATGAATATACCTAGAAATTGACATTTTTTATGTCATGCATGTTAGAGTAGGATGCATTGCATGCTAATTTTGTATTAGAACTAATTTCATATGATATTTCTCATGATAGATTAACAACATTTAGACTTAAAAACTGTATTTGAAAGATTACTTCTATGAGTCGATTTTATGGGTCTAATCCAAGCATCAATGATCATGAGACTCCGCGAAAGCATGTTGTCCCATATTTTTCATCTATTATATGTGTAGCTAATAGGTCTATGGTAACCAAGAGATTTTTGTAGTTCTTATGACCTCCCATTTGAGTAGCTTCATCTGCTTTTCCAAGAGATCATGTCCTAGTTGGAGGCAGACATTACCCACCATTTTGTGGGTGATATCCCTAAGAGAAAATGTTTTTACAAGATGGTCCTCAGCCGGAATCTAGCAGTCCCTTGCAGCCACCAACTAGCTCATTGTTCCATTTCTCCACCACTTGGGTTGGCCATGTGGTCCCTCACCCATCTGTAATTATCATGTGTTCGAAGGTGGGCCTCCCGAACCTAAAGGTATGCCTTGTCATTTGGTAATTGAGTGTTGTATTTTGCTTATTGTGGATATTTGTGGGCATGGATTAATGGGGGGATTTGACGGAAAGAGTGGGCTAGGCCTTTGTTCTTGTCCTCTAGACCTCTTCTGCATATTAACCTTGGACCCTAGCCCTGTGGGATCTATTTTACTGACCTTTGGGCTTTAGGGATGGTACTAGATAAGAAACCCTGATTTTGAATGCATGGTCTCACTCCCTCGTCCACATATATAACTCCCCTTCCACTCATTATAACCCCATTCATCATTTCTCCCACCTGTGTCCACATCCATCCACTGGGTCCACATAGGGTTAGCCTTCCCCCTCCCAATGCCCACACCTTGGGTCGGACCTGAAATGATGCCCAAGAGGATAATGCAACTGAAAATAAAAGTAAAAGCATAATTGGCCACATCCAATAGTGAAATGTACCACAAAATGAAAAATATGGCCGGTACAAACACATTTAGCATGTGGGAAAAATCCAATGCATCAACTATACTCCATTATCATGGTCATCACCATGTTTACTATAGGCCCTAGATGAGCCTCCTTTATTATTCAGGAACCCATGATTGTCCCAACCCCTAGTGGGAAATGAGCCGCCCTATCTTAAAGGGGTATCCACTGATATACCTTACACATCATGCTATTATCTCTTGATCCCTGAGCAATTAATCAAAGAAAAATCATAAGGAAAAGTGCATATAAAGAAGGGTGGAAAAACCAAGGTCGAGGCACCTCATGCACCATGATTGCTCCCTCCTATACATTATATACCTAAGTGTGGGTTTCCCTTTTATTAGATACCCTTGTACCCGAACATGTGTCCTAGGGATTCCCCTTTCATTCCCTACTCCATTCGTATATTTATCACATGTCAGCACCCTTTGAAGGATGTACCTTGGATATACTATCCCTTTTAAAGGTAGAAACCACCTAATAGGGTAGTTGGTTAACCCCATTTGGAGCTTAGAGACATTAGAACATGCCAAAGCCCATTATGGAAGGGCATGCCATTATGAAGTGCCCACCTATTTTCCATGGTTTGTAAGCTCTTTAACTCAATTTTGTTGGAGATAATTTTGAGAGGGGGGGTGAATTAGTATTTACAATCAATAAGTTTTCATTTCCCAATCAGATTTATATACGCTACTTTAGTGAAGTGAACTTGCGTGTGCACACAACTTTGATTAAAGAAACCAACGTATACCCAGAGAACTTATGATTTAGTTAATTCATCATGTGTTGATCTTTAATCAATGCATTAATGCTTTATTATACAGTCACCATGTGCAATAATAACATAATAAACCATCACACATAAGCAACACACATGAACACCAAGATTTAAGGTGGAAACCTAATGCGTGAGAAAAACCACTTGTTGTTGTCATCTCTGTCTTCTTTTTAATATAAAGAAAATCTGTTTACAATCTTGTACTGGTGCAGACTTATACCAGTATGCAGGCACCCGCCTACAAAAGGCTACAACCTTCTCTCGTTCTCCAACTTCCACTGGAAGGGAGCTACAACCCCCTAGCTCTTGTACTAGCTGATATCATTACTAGTACGTAGGCGCTGGCCTATAGAAGGCTACGACCTTCTCTCTTCCTCCAGAGACCATGTTTCATAAATTTTTAGACTGGATGCTCTTGGTACACAACAACACAATATGAAGGCCTCGTTTCATCAAAATTTCACACTTGACCCATCAAAAACTTTGAAGCTCAAACTCTATAATAATAACCGCATCAACTAACAATCAGTCAATCTGAACAGTCAGATCACTATCACCAGAACACTGTGCTAAACCCAGAAACCTGTATCATCATTCATAACCAATTGCAACATCAGAAAAAATCATACATCATAATGCATATGCAACTTTAACGAACCCAACCTGCGTGTATATGCTACTTCCTTTAACCAAACCTTTGTATACCTCCAAAACTACTTAATCATAAGAACTTATTAATCAAATTTGTACCAACCAGTAATATTCTGAACATCTACTGTCAAATTATAGAGATCTAGACAGTCAACAGTAAAGATCACCCTTCTCACTTAATCAATCAATCAATCAGACTCAATATCCTTATGCATTGAGTTCTACTTTCAGATCTAAGAAGAAATCATTGACAGACAACAGTAAACCAACAACATTGATCAGATAGATTAGTCATTTATGAATAACAAGCTTTTATTTTGTATACTCTACTTGGAAGCTTCGAACCAGCGTGTATACACACCTTCACCAAGTCAAAGCAACGTATAGATCTGCAAATACCAACTTACAAATTCGATGCTATTCCAGATTTTAGACAGACCCAGATCATGACATTTAAAGAATAAAACATGTGTAAGTAATCATATCTAGCCCAATCAATATCAGATCATTCAATGATAAGTCATTTCAGGTCTCATGATCTTGATCTAACATTGAATTGAAGGTGCACACAATATTTCAGATTATATCATAATCATAACCCCTGCAACATAAAATATACTTCAGATAGAAGTATTCCTGAGAAACCCTTTCACTTGCACACTTGGCCCTTTGATCTCCTCCTCCTTATATAGTTTTTGGCCTTTCTCAATACTTCAGACCAAAACAACTCTTAGAACCTGTGGTATTCTTGGACAAGATCAAATAGTTGTTACTCCACTCAATATTGTGGGCTAATACCATGGTATTTACCCTTGGTATTATTTAATCTTGTTTTTCCTTGATTTTCCAAGACATACTCCCTTTTCCTCTTGTGAAAGTGTGTGCATATGTATACGCTCGTTTTGTTCTATGAAGATGCTTGTATATACTGCTTTGACCAGGTTAACCCGCGTATACAACTTACACTATCTTAAAACATCATTTTCCTTCAACTTCTTGATTCTGATCAATAGACCTTTGTTCCAACTTCCTGTTCTTCTGTACCAATGCCTTGTTACCTCTAAATTGACTTGTTACAATGTGAGTTTCCCTTTGTCAAATCTGAATAGACTTGTGAGTGAGTTGCCATCAAGGACAATGCCTATATCATAATGCCAACAATCTCCCCCTTTGGACTTGATGGCAACCACATTGGTGTTGATTACTTCAAGCTGTAGAACCTATTTGAGATATCAAGCAACACCAAAATACTCTCCCCCTTTGACATCAAGGGCAAAGGGCGGACCAAGATATGCTCCCCCTTTGAGATACACTATGTTGTCCATGCTCCCCCTGAGTACATGCAAAGTCTATAGAGATATTTTTTTAAAAGATAAAATGACTCTATAACTCAACCATGTGAGTATGACCTTCCTATCACCATTGAATCATACATACATCAATCACCCAACCAAGTGGGGATACACCAAATTTGACTCATCCACCCAACCAAGTGGGGATATACCAATTGTTTATACATGACTGAAATATAGCAATTATTAAATCATCTTTCCCATGCATAGTGGGGATACAAATTACATCATATGTCCAATAGTGCTCATTCAAAAATAGACTATGACATAAGGAGACATATTACACCCTACATCTTTACATGACCTATGCAACAATTAATATGAATATCTGAAACCATAGCTGAAATCAACAACCATAATGCCAACAATGCATAATGTTTGTGAAGGCTAATGCTCCCCTTGAACCTGTGCTACCCACTGTTTTTCTATCAGAAAATCCTATATGCTCCCGCAACCACAGAAATTCACATATATACGCAACTATCCTTTATGAAACTCGCGTATAGGAACCTTCTTTAGAAATCTAGATTTAATAATAGGATGATGCAAAAACTACTCCCAACATTTGTCTGAGATATTCAAATGTTTCTATGGGAAGCGGTTTGGTAATATCAACAACCTATTCTTTGGAGGGAAGATACTCCAATTTATCTTTTTGTTCAAGCACTTGTTCTCGTAGAAAATGGTACTTAATGGGTATGTGCTTGGTCCTGGAGTGCATGACTGAATTTTTCAAAATACTGATAGCACTTGTATTATAACATAAAATGGAGATGGGTGGAGAACATGTGATTGAATGTCTTGTAATGTTTGCATCATCCAGAGCAGTTGTGTGCAGCAAGATGCAACAACCACATATTACGCTTTAGCTGTATATAAGGCAATCAAACTTTGTCTTGTTGAACCAAGATACTAACCGTGATTCCATATAGAATGCACCTCCACTAATTCTTTTTTGATCATCAACTTTTCCTACCCAATCTGCATCTATATATGCAGGAAGAGTAAGATCTGTATCTTTAGGATACCATAGACTAAACTCTTGAGTTCCTTGAAGATATGTGAATATTATTTTTATAGCCTAAAGATGTGATTTCTTTGGATTTGCTTGGAACCTTCCAACAATTCCTACTGCATGCATGATATCAGGTCTGGTACCTGTTAGATAGAGAAGACTTTCAATCATATATTTGTATGTTAGTTGATTCACTGTAGGTGATTCATTGTTAGAACTGGCACTGCATCCTATTACCATTGGAGTACATACTGGTTTAGAATCTTCCATTCTGTACTTCTTCAGAATATGCTTGAGATATTTAGTTTGTGAAAGAAAAATACCATCTTTTGTTTGCTGTAATTATAGACCAAGAAAATAAGTAAGTTCACCAAGTAAAGACATTTCGAATTCTTGCTGCGTAACTTAAGAAAAGTTTCGACTCATAGATGCTTCATTGCTTCTAAAGATGATATCGTCAACATAAAAAACAATAATTAGCAGTTTATCATTCTCAATCTTGGTGTATAAGTTGTTGTCTGCAGATCATTTTGTGAACCCTTGTTGTTGTAGATATTTGTCAAGGTGATAATACTAAGCCCTTGGAGCTTGTTTCAATCCATAATGAGCCTTTTTGAGCTTGCATACAAGATTTGCATCATTTCCTAGAATGAATCCTTCTGGTTGTTCAATATAAACTTCTTCTAACTCTCCATTAAGAAATGCAGATTTTACATCCAATTGATACACTTTGAATTTTTTGAAAACTTGAAAGAGAAAGAAACATTCTTATGGCTTCAAGTCTGGCAATAGGTGCAAATGTTTCTTCAAAGTCTATACCTTCTTCTTGAGCATACCCTTTACAAACAAGTCTTACTTTGTTTCTAATAACCTCTCCATTTTCATTCAATTTATTCTTGAATATCCTTTTTGTTTCTATAACATTTTTATCAAGAGGTCTGGGAACTAGTTCCCAAGTATCATTCTTTTCAATTTGGTCAAGTTCTTCATTCATTGCCTTAACCCAACATTCATCTTTGCTAGGTTCATTAACATTCTGTGGTTCTATGGAGGATAGTAATGCTAGATAACTGGAAGTTCCTACAAGAGTTCTTCTTGTCTATACTCCAGACCCTTTTTCTCCTAGAATTTGATATTCTGGATGATTCTTTTGAACATACCTGGATGGAGTCTTTTCCTTGTTAGTTGTATCTTCTTTTGATGTTTCATTGGTTTCTTCCTCTATATCATTTTGATTTGATATGGGAAAACATTCACCGCCTTCCTCATTGTCATCATCTTTTGTTGACTTTATCTGTTCCAGATTTATGCATGCTTCATCAATTACTTTTTTTTCCAAAGGAAAAAACGAACTTTTTATATATATATTAATAAAAAGTTACAAGCAGATGCATAAGCATTCAAAAAATGTTGTGAGATATCCCTACACAACCTCGGAGATACAACCCCAACTCAAAGAAGTCATGAGGCTGAGACAAGAAGAACAAAAACCACATTGCTGCCATGAAGAGAACAGCGCTGAACCTTTCCCACAATTTACTGCTATAAGTGCCGCAACAAGCAAACACAATAGTAAAGATCAAGCCAAAAATTCTGTGTAGTCCAGAAAGAAGCCACCGTCCAGAGACAAAAAAAACAGCAAGCCCGGAGCTTGGGAATGCTTCATCAATTACTACATCAATGCATTCAACAATTTTCCAAAGTCTCTTGTTATAACATTTGTATCCTTTACTTCTAGATGAATAACTAAGAAGAATCCCTTCGTCTGATATGGGTTCAAACTTACCAAGTTTTTCTTTAGTCTTTTTGATGAAACATTTTCTTCCAAAAAGTCTAAAGTGTTTTATAGTAGGAGGCTTACCATACCAAAGTTCATATGGAGTTTGATCACTATTTACCCGAACATTAGCTTTTTCGAGAATAGTCACGACAACAAATGCAGCTTCACCCCAGAAGGTGGTAGGAGTTCCAGATTCATCAAGCATAGCTCATGCCATTTGTTGAATTGTTATGTTCATTCTTTCTGCTATGCCATTTTGTTGAGGAGTAATGGAAACAAAAAATTGCCTTTTTATTCCATGTTGTTCACAAAAATAAAAAAAATTATTTGATATGAATTCTCCCCCTCGATCAGATCTGAGACATTTGATTTTTCGATTTGATTCATTTTCAACTAAAGCTTTGAAGGATTTAAACTTTTCAAATGCTTCATCTTTATGCTTTAGTAGACCTATCCAACACATTCTACAAAAATCATCAATCATAATAAAATAAAGTATTCTTCTCCATGAGGTGACTTTTTCCTTGTTGGTTCACACAAATCAGTATGAATGAGTTTAAGAGGCTTACTTGCTGATCCTTCTTTTTCATTGAAATGAACTCTGGTTTTCTTACCAACTTGACATGGTTTGCAAAATGGTATTTTCTAGGATGTTGATATCTGAAAGATCACGAACCACCTTGATCCTGCATGATTGTCTTATTTGAAAAAAAGATTAGATGCCCCAATCTTCTATGCCATAACCAATTTTCTTTTGTTTTGCTTATATAAAATTGTTTTTGTCCTCCTTTTAGTATATATAGATTGTTGGGAGTTCTTGTGCCTTTGATTATGGTATTTCCTGTATCAAGTTCACGAACCACACATCCGTTTGATCGAAACACAACTTCATTTCCTTGATCACACATTTGACTGACACTCAACAAGTTATGTTTTAAGCCATCAACATACATGACATTTCCATCTTTAACATTTTCTTTCAAATAAACAGAGCCTTTACCTTTAATGACAGTTGGTGTGTCATTTCCAAAGGAGACATTCTTTTTCTTTTCTAAAGCATTATATGAATGAAGTTTCTCTTTATCACCTATCATGTGTTTAGAGCATCCGCTGTTAATGTATCACTGATTTTCTTATTCTCCTGCAAACAGAGCTATGCCACATCTTTCTAATTGAAATTCCTTCTTTCTCCATACCTTGGAATTTGATGATGTTTGCTCCTTTTGAAGTGTTGGCCAAAATTTTTTCCAGCATTCAGATTCTTCATGACCAAAGTTATTACAAAACGAACATTCAATTTCATCTTCAAGAGGAGAAAAGTTATTATAAGAACTTTTATTGATTCCTATTACGTTCCTTTGGTTTCATGCTTCTCTAGTCATGATAGTTTTGTAAGAAACACATTGAGTAGCCTTATGCCCAAAGTTATGGCATGAAAACCATTGTCCATTAAAAAAGTTTATGTGATCATAGAATCTTTTGGTATTGTTTACCTTTTGGTTGATGCTTCTATTGATGTTCATCCTTGGAGTAAATTGAGCATGATTTACCTGATGAGTAATTTTAGGCTTTTGTTGATGATTGACATATTGATCACTGGTATTTGTTGCATCATGATAGATTTTGGTGGAGGCTAACGACTTTTGTGATTGGGATGATTCTTTAGTATATCTAAGATTGATCTTTATAAGAGAACATAGAACGTTGATGATTTCATTTAAAGTTTTTGATCCTTTAGCAAATCTAATATTAAGAGATTTTGTCTTCTCAAGATCTTTTCTTAGACCCACAACTTCACATTCTAGTTTTTCATTGTGCTTTTCTCTTTTAGAGAGTTGATGTGTCAACGTGTCTATGATCATATTCTTTTTTTCCAAATAGATTTTGAGTTTAGTGATTCCTTCAAGAAAATCTTCTTCTTCTAAGGCATCCAAAAAATCATCATTGTCATAAACCATGAGCAGTTTATAATCTTGTTCAGTTTCATCTTCATCACTATTAGATAATCCATCACTATCTTCATGAGTATAACAACTTCTTCTATAAACAACCTGTTTTATATTACCTTTTTCAGACTCCTTTCATTTTTCATGATTATCTTTATGAGAACATTTTACAGCATAATTTCCAACTCTACCACAAGAAAAGCATTTGAATGGTAGCTTACCTCTGAATCTTTCAGAACCCCATTGAAGCTTCTTGAAAAAGTTTACCTCATCTTCTTCTTCTAAAATATATCCTGATTCAATGAGCTCTTCCTTTTCTTTTCCCTTTGCTGAAGCTTTGAAAGCGGCTTCTCTCATATCTGATGGACCTCCTTTCCTCATTTCAAAGGTAGTTAAAATTCCATGAAGTTGAACAATAGTAATGGATTGAAGATCTTACTTTTCTTCTATGGCAGATACTTTTGACTCAAATTTAGAAGACAAACATCTCAAAATTTTCTCTAGCAAAGTAGTCTCCTTTATCTCTTCTCCCAGGGTCTTCATACAATTAACAATCTCATCTACACGTAAAAAGTAACTAGCAATACTTTCATCACTATGAATCTTGAGAGTTTCATACTAAATTTTGAGAGTTTGGAGCTTAGCACGTTTTACCTGGGAGTCTCTTTCGTAGCTCTAAATGTTTTTGTCCCATATCTCTTTGGCTGTCTTGAGCTGCATGACTTTGACGAATTCTGATTCTGACGGACTTCCCAATAAATATTGACTAATTTGGCATTGGTTTCATATAACTTCTTACCTGCTGTATCTGTAGGTATTGCTGCTGGAAATTGGTATCCTCCTTCCACAATTTCCCAAACATCGGCTCCAAGCGACTGAAGATAAGCTCTGGTTCTTATTTTCCAATATACTAAGTTGTTCCCAATAAAGATTGGTGGTATGATAGATCCCATGCCTTCTTGATTGTTCATCTTAAAATATCTCCCTTCAAGCAATCAAGCTTCTTTTGAAGGACCTGCTTTGATACCAATTGTTGGAAATAATACTGAGAGGGGGGGGGGGGGGTGATGTGAATCAATATTCACAATTCAATAATTTTTCATTTCCGAATCAAATTTATATACACTACTTCAGTGAAGTGAACTTGCGTGTGCACGCAACTGTGATTAAAGAAACCATCGTATACCCAAAGAACTTATGGTTTAGTTAATTCATCATTTGTTGATCTTTAATCAGTGCATCAATACTTATTATATAGTAACTATGTGCAGTAATAACATAATAAACCATCACACATAAGCAACACATATTAACACTAAGATTTAAGGTGGAAACCCAATGCGGGAGAAAAACCACCTGCTGCTGTTGTCTTTGTCTTCTTTTTAATATAAAGAAAAACTGTTTACAATATTGTATTGGTATAGACTCATACTAGTATGCATCCACCCACCTATAGAAGGCTACAACCTTCTCTCATTCTTCAGCTTCTACTGGAAGGGAGCTACAACCCCCTAGCTCTTGTACTAGCCGAGATGATTACTAATACATAGGCACCAGCTTACAGAAGGCTACGACCTTCTCTATTCCTCTAGAGACCACATTTCATAAATTTTCAGACTAGATGCTCTTGGTACACAACAACAAAATATGAAGGCCTCGTTTCATCAAATTTTCACACTCGACCCATCAGAAAATTTGAAGCTCAAACTATATAATAATAACTGCATCAACCAACAATCATTAAATCTGAACAATCAAATCACTGTCACCAGAGCACTGTGCTGAACCCAGAAACCTGCATCATCATTCAGAACCAGCTGCAACCTCAAAAGATATTCATACATCAGAATGCATATGCTACTTTAATGAACCCAACCTGCATGTATACGCTACTTCCTTTAACTAAACCTGCACATAACTCCAAAACTACAAAATCATAAAAACTTCTAAATGAAATATGTACCAACCAGTAATATTCTGAACATCTACTGTCAAATTATAGTGATCTAGATAGTCAGCAGTAAAGATCACCCTTCTCACTTACGCAATCAACAAATCAGAATCAATGTCCTTATGCATTCAGTTCTACTTTAGATCTAAGAAGACATCATTGACAAACAATAGTAAAACAACAACACTAATTAAATAGATCAGTCATTTTTGAATAACAGGCTTTTCTTTTGTATACGCTACTTGGAAGCTTCGAACCAGCGTGTATACGCACCTTCAGTAAGGCAAACTAACATATAGATATGCAAATACTAACTTACAACTTTGATGCTATTCCAAATTTCAGACATACCCATATCATGACATTTAAAGAATAAAACATGCGTAAGTAATTAGATCTAGCCCAATCAATATTAGATCATTCCATGATAAGTCATTTTAGGTCTCATGATCCTGATCCAACATTGAATTCAAGGTGCACACAATATTTCAGATTATATCATAATCATAGCTCCTGCAACATAAAATATCTTTCAGATAGAAGTATTCCTGAGAAACCCTTTCACTTGCACACTTGGCCCTTTGATTTTCTCCTCCTTATATAGTTTTTGGCCTTTCTCAATACCTCAACCCAAAATAACACTTAGAACCTGTGGTATTCTTGGACGTGATCAAATAGTCATTACTTTGCTCAATATTGTGGGCTAATACCATGGTATTAGCCCTTGGTATTCTTTATTCTTGAATTTCTTTAATTTTCCAACCCATATGCACTTTTCCTTTTGTGAAAGTGTGTGCATATGTATACACTCTTTTTGTTTTATGAACCTGCATGTATATGCTGCTTTGACCAGGTTAACCTGCGTATATAGCTTAAGCTATCTTAAAACATACTTTTCCTTCAACTTCTTGATTATGATAAGTAGACCTTTGTTCCAACTTCCTATTCTTCTATACCAATGCCCTGTTACCTCTAAATTGACCTATTAAAATGTGAGCTGCCCTTTATCAAATCTGAACAGACTTGTGAGTGAGTTGCCATCAAGTACAACACCTGTATCATAATGCCAACAAATTTCCTTTAATGAATTATTGTACTTGAAGGCTAGGGGATGCATTAGATCTTATGTAGGATTGTAGATGGTCTCCATTTTGGGTTTGGTCTCCCTATATGGGGTCCTAACCCTCCAGAGAGCCACATTGGCACATCTAGGGTGTGTGTTAGATCCATCGGCCTCCACAACAGTAGATAATACTCTATGGATCCCGAGAGATGTTCAAATATTCCTCAAGATTCACCTATTGGATGAGGAACATGCACTTGGTTCACCATGTCCAGTCTGGCCCACAGTTGTACCATGCACTTGGAAGATGACCCAGGGCTTGTATGATGATGTGCCATCACTTACACGACCATATGAGCCCTTACATATGGTCTGCAAGAATCTTTGATCTACTTGGAGACCCATGAGGTCACTTGTGTTCCCTCACACCCATTGGGAGCACCACAGGTTTATTATTTGGAGAACAAGGGGCCATCCCCTTGTCCAATGCTTTTGGGAGTCCTATTCATCATTATGGAACTTATGGACTTCATTAGGATTCTTAGAAGGCCCAACTACATGTATTATTGATCATTCGACCTCTTGAGAGGCTTATTCTTTTGTTTATGAGCTAGTTTGGTGGGATTGTCACCAAAACTTAGTTATTTTGCACATTATTTTATTATAGGGGCTAATGTAGGACTAATTAGCTAAATCAAACTCATTAGAAGTGCATAAATACAAGTGATGTGAATTCATTTTAGCATCATCACTTGATTGAACTTGTATCTCTTGTGAGAACTTCACTATCCTTCTTGGAGGACAAAATGTTGGAGCATGGAATGAATTTTGATGTTTGGATCATTTTCTCTTGTCTTGGAGCTTCTAGATTGGAATTTTTTTATGGTTATATATACTCTAATACATGTAAATGTAATTTTAATTCCATTCTTTTTATATTTCTGTTACATACATTGTTGTTGGGATTTCACTATATTGGGGCTAATTTGTTGCATCCATTATTGTGAAGTTGTCTGAATTTTGTTTGTAGATAGTGATGTTTCATGTATGGGCCACGTATGATGAGTGAATTTTCCTAGGGATGTTTCATTGTTGAAATTGATCTTGATAAGCCACCTATTTTGTAAAATGAAGTATAAAGTCTCTGAAGTTTCTCTCCTTTTCCCTGGTGCTAAGTGAAGTTGCCTTTAAGGCTTGCTTGACTAAGAAAATTCAATCTGAATTCATAATCATTCTTGACTCCAATATCCCCAAAGGATTAGGCACTATTCTACCATAGGTGATCACCCTAAATCTATTTTTATTCACCTTCTCCTCTTCTTTCTAGGTCTAGTCCCATAGGTCACCTAGGGCATCAAATATCTCATAATTTCGCCATCCAAATACTTCAACTTTTTGTCCACAAATGTGCTGGTGTGTCCTTAAGAAGCCCTCCAAATTTCATAAGATTCCGAAGGTGGGATCTTGAGATACCACAAGCACCAGCTCGAAGACCAATTCTTTTCCTTGGTTTCCCTTAGGCTAGAAACCTCACTAGGATATTTTAATTTCCTTTCATTGAAGATCTTTTCTTTGATCCCCTTCCCTTCGTTGTTTAGGTCAAGCTCATCATTGGTTGCTAAACTCCCTCCTCTTGACCTAACTCGGGTTCACTTGGTCCCGTGTGGTCTCATATCTTATCAAAGTCAACTATTCAAAAATCACTTGGAAAACCAAGTTCCATAATGATTTTAGGGTTGAGGAAGCTCCTTTATAAGTCACATTTACTAATACAAGCCCTCAAATCCATATTACCCTATCCTAGGTAACCTTGCACCTTGCTTAAGAAGCAAGCAAGTCTCACTCTTGAGTCTCTCCTAGGAAAGCATAATCGAGATCACTTCACATCCATCTTAGTTGATCTACCCTTCATAAGTGATTTTCTATATATCAGGTCTCTTCCTATCGGTGAAATTATGTAAATAGTAGGGAGCCTTAGCTGAGGTGAAAGCGGGTTATTGCTCCATTGTTTCCCTTGACCTAGTAGTAGCCTTGCAAGGATCCCCTTTTACAACCCCTTCTAGTTTGAGTGGAAATAGGCTTGAAAAGGGTGTGAAGAAATACCCTAGCCATTACATGTTCATGTATAATTCCATGAATATAACAAATGGCCAAAAACTAGTCCATATATTTATCTTCATTCATTTTTCCATATTCATTAAATACAAGAAAAAATACCATGGGTAGGGTGGGAAAGGGGTTTTGTTCCCCTTCCAAGGAAATAGTATTGACTCTAAGTATCCATCTTTGATTTCTTCTCTTCTTTCTTCATTATATGTCATTCTATATTTTCCCGGAGGAGGGAGCGGGGGGGGGGGCAAGGGGGGAAGAAAAGAGATATTCCTTTGTCCTATAAAGTACTGGCTTTCTAAATCATCTTTGTGCTTAGGATTCTCATCAAAACCCTTCATGGGTTCTTAGATTATTCCAACTTCAACATTTATGCTTTATTGGAGTCACCTTTCTGGATTGCATTATGCTGGTAGCTCTTGCTAAGCCAAATATTGCTAGGACCTTTTAAATTCTTCTTTGGTTCTTGTTGTTCTTAAGACCAATTCATACAATTGATTCAATACACTTCTTTAACCTTCTAATCCAACAAGATGGTGAGGTTGAATTGGGTTAATATGATTCATTTACTGGGTATGAAATATTGAATCATTCACATCCCTAGTGTGGTCACCAAAAATGTCGATGTCCTTTCCTATTAGGGAAAATAATCGACCTCATAGGGTTTGATTTCAGGTTCCCTTTGCGTTTTTATAGAGGTGGTACCCATGTTTTCACACATAATCAAATATTCAAAACAACTTAAATATAAAAATGTAAACATTTAACACATGCACCCGAGAGTGGACTAGGTTTTCTAGAAAAAAAATAATGAAAATATAAATAAATGTATTCTTCAAGGTTCATTTCACTACGTTCATCCATTCACATATCATGAGGGGACACATTTGAAGAAAATTCAATAGACATAATAAAAGAGAGTATGGTCTAGATATTTCGGAACTATAAAATGATTTCAAACATGTAAATTCATAAAAGCATAAAAAAACATTTACGAGATTCCTATTTCTTATCTAAAATTCTCAGAACCATAAATGAAATGATCTCCCAAAAATAGATATTGTGAAGAAAGAGGAGAATTGATTGAAAAATAAATAAAGAACTCTCACAAAATTGGAAAAGGATGAAGTCTGGAATGAATTGATGATGATACTTGTGTTTGTTGTAGAAGATGGCATATATTTTGTTGTTCAAAGCTTGTTAATATAATTGTTCATGTAGTTATTTAGGATTACCACTTTCATTTAGGGACTTTCTAAGCCACTCTTCAATGTATTCCTTGAGCGGGGGAATTGTGAGGCCTTGCTTAACTCTTCATGCATATATTTCTTCCTCCAGGTTCTGTGCATTTGATTTTCATTTCTCCACCATAACTAATTGGTCCTCATTTACATTAATGAAATTTATCAATGATTTCTTGATTTTCACTTCAAGAAACTTGACTAGGTTTTCGAAGTCAACACCTAATAAGACTTTGACAATTTCCAATCTTCTTATAATACATCTTTATGGGTCATCATAGAGTCCCTAATTATTTGTGGGCTTCACAGATCTTTGGTAAAATTAATGGATTTGAGTAAGGAATTACTTTTATAGTCATCAATGTTCAACACTTTGTGATAGCATCACTTAGTATTTTTATTCTTGCAGACCAACCGACCTTGGTATATTTAATCCTTTTTCTCTAGGGAGGCATTGCTCATTTCTTTGGAGATCAGATAGAGTATTGATCTTATTGATGAAGGTTAATAAGTTATTATCAACCAATTGTTGAGCCTACTCAAGGTCTTTCTCTTATATATTCAATGAACAAATGATTTTTTGAGTAAGTTTCTCAAATGGAGAGAAACCTTCCATTGTAACATATTTTGGTACGCTAAAAATTAAAAAAGATTTCAGTGAGAAATTGCCAATTTCTTTATGGGATAAATGCTGAGATATATATTTATTATGCTTTTGAACGATTTGTTTTTTATATATAAAATAATTTAATTTTAAATATTTTTAATTTTATAAAAATATAAAATATATTTTTCATGGAATATATTATTTAAATTAAAATTATATTATAAAAAATAAAAATTCGATCCTAAAATATGGGAAACATTTAAAGCCAACACTCAAAAGCTAAAGGTCAAAGCCTATGGGCCACCCCACACTTAACTATTTAAACTCCCCTATTCTTCCATGCCTATGGGCACATTTTATCCAAGGGTTATAAATATATTTCGCACCCCCAACTCTTCCGACATTTAACTAAGGGGGGCTGCGAAAAGATGTTTTTTACATTATTGCTTTTTACACATGTTATTTCCTTTTTCACTTCGCATCCCCCTTCCTAAACCACTTACCACTACCCCCTTCGAAAACCATGAACTTTATTGTTTTAACTTTTATAAATGTGGCGAGAATGGAATTTCATACGATTATGAAATAAATGCTATGTGGATGGGAGACATAATGAAAAGGATAAAGGTGAAACTAGATTTTAGAGGAAATTCATAGATAGAAGGCCAAGTGGGTGAAATGAAATAACAACCTAAGGTGTAAAATGATTTTACAACTACACGTAAAATGAAATTCATACGATTATGAAATAAATGCTATGTGGATGGGAGACATAATAAAAAAGATAAAGGTGAAACTAGATTTTAGAGGAAATTCATAGATAGAAGGCCAAGTGGGTGAAATGAAATAACAACCTAAGGTGTAAAATGATTTTACAACTACATGTAAAATGAAATTCATGGATGCAATGAATTAGGGAAAATTTCATATGTTTATGAAATTAATGTACAGGTGAGAAAATATTGCATTCATGTAAATGCATTTCACGATGGGAGATTAAGGTAAAAGAGGCCCAGGTGAAATAAATTTACATGCATGGGGAAATCAATTTACAGGCATGGTGAAATCAATTTACGGGTGTAAAATCATGTTGTAGGTGAAAGTAAAAGAGTAAAGTGAAAATACTCTACCAATGACACAAATCAAATCATTTAAATAAATATATTGAAATTCTAAATCCTCAAAATTTATTTAAGAGTTTAATCAAATATTTGGAAATTTTATTTAAAAATATATTTTTTTCTCAAATATTTGTGACAAAATAAACGATGAAAATCAGAAAATGAAAAAAATAGAATTCAAAGGGGTAGGTGGCATACCAATCAGGTTTAAAGGGACAATTAGCTGATTATGCGAAAATAGTTTCAACTTTTTTCCAGACTTCAAGGGAATGAAGATCGGTCTAAAACGCCTGGCAGAAGAAGATCAACAGATTGAGGATTATTTTGCAGATTTTCAGCAGTCATTCAACTAATTCCATATTTCAAGGTACGATACTTGCAAGTAGTTCAAAGTTTCCAACAGATAATTTAGAGACAATGTTTTATTTCTAGTATACTATTCAGGATTGTATTCCATAATTATTGTACTAGTCAGGAGAGATCTTGTCTATATATATTATTTCATTTGTAATAAACAATGTTGCCTTTTGATGCCAAGGCTCTTCACTTTGTAATAGCTTCTATTATAGGATTTCTAATGAAGGCCTTCTTGCTCTAGTTTGACAAATTTTGTGTTTTCTAGTATGCTTTTCTAGTGTTTCATATCTTATCTCTACACATGTTCAAAGCATTTATAGGAAGGTTTGGGTAAGTGTAGATTAAGTCATAATATCTCTGAAATCCCCTACAAAATCATAATCTTTAGAAATAGATTAGCTTATTGGACTATTTGTCCAAGATAACTCCTCTTTGGCTAGTTTTTGCTTTATGCCTTCTGATAGCCATTAAAAGATATTAGATTATTGGACTATCTGTCTGAAATAAATCCTCTTAGAATTGGTTTTAGTTTGGCTCTCAGTTGCCTTTGAATATCTTTTGTTGCACTATACAAATCTTCTACACGCATCCAAATTTCCCTAGTTGTTAAGAATTCAGTCTCACAACTTAATTACTAGGAACCTCCTTACATTCTTCTATCATAATCCTTCAAAATCTAAGTCATTATGTCAGGCTGGAAGCTGACACTTTGAGAAGGGACCCTGTGAGAGAGGCCTTTAATCATGAATAGGGATTGTCATTGATCACCAACCACCCCCAATTAAAACCATAAATATGGCCATTGTGCTTCAAAGGCTGATGTTTAGTGATAGGTGAACAACATTAAACAAAGCCTCGTAACCACTGAGGGAGCCCCCTCTCATTCAAGGGCCAACTTGAACCTAAAGTATGGTTGAGTTGGTTTCTTGGCATAGTTTTTGTAGCCAAGAACTGCCTACGGAAACATGTACAACATTTGGCGCCGTTGCTGGGGACCGAAGTAACGAAGATATATTTCTCTGAGGAATGATAAAGATTAAATCTATTCCTGGTTCGTGAAAAAGGAGTAGGAATTTATTATTGGTTGCATTTCTTTCACTTGGTGACTCCACTTTGTCATATGGTGATTCCACTAGGTAGCCGATCCCATTGTTTCGAAATTTCAGTTGCCTTTACTGCTATGCAAGGTTCATTGATACTTGCAATCTGTTAGGATATTTCGAAATATAGGAAATAGCTAAGTATAACTTGGTCTAGTGTAGAGTTAGGCAAAGTGTGTTTCTTTAATATGTACTTTTGTAACTCACAATCTGACGGTTCATTCTCTCCTCAGTATTACTGACACTTGATCAGTGGCTTAACTCTCGATTGGTCCATGATCTCTATTTAAAGAGCATGGAGGGTTATTTGTAGGATGATCATTCATGAGAGAAGCTTATGTAATTTTTTTTCTTTTATTAATAAATTGCCTGAAGTGACTGTGTTGGCTCAGGTCGTGGATTGTTTCCTTCTTTGAGGGTTTTAACCACATCAAGAATACAGGTTTATTGATCTATGATTTGTTTGTGATCCATTTGAGGGCCACTGTTGGGTCCCCATAATACTAGTGATTACCCCATTACTATTGTAGTTGTACCCCTTATTAATATTGTTGTGCCCCTATTGTGCCCATATTGTTATTATTGTGCCCCATAGAAGCCCACTATTGTTATTATTGTGCCCTTCATTATTATTGTTATGTAGGCTCTGATTATGTTATGACCCCTTAGACTCCTATATATAGAAAGGAGGTCTTTTCATTTGTATCATCCAAGAATTGTTCATTTATGTAATGTAAAGGAGGTTGCCCCCTCGAAGAGGCTGAATTCTAAGGCATTGATCGATATTTTCTATCTTTTCTTGAGTTGGTTTCATAACAATCAACCTTGCAAGAACCATATATTTGTGCAAAAGGGTTTGGCACTATAGGATTTCTGAATTCCATACTTTGATAGTCCCGTGGTGTGGAGAAAGTTCTCAAGTATTGTAATGTCCTTTCTACACATTGGGAAGCTCTGATCTGTGTCTTCTTTTGACATCAACCTTCTTTGATTTCCCAATCTGCAAATTGTGCAAAAAGCTCATATTGGGGAAAAGAATTTGTACCTGCAAAATTCTCATCATTTCTTTGAAGGAATGCAGCTTCAATTTCTTCAAGGAGATTAGGAATTCTTAATGATTTCAAAATCTTTCCACCTTCTCAATCATATTAATTTCTTTGTAAATCTAACATCTTAGCTGAATTATATACAGCAAAGGAAAAATCAACTCCTCCAATTATTTGATAATAATTCAGGGTTTGCAATACATTGATCATCTCATCAGTGTATTCTTTAGACCAATAGTCATCAAGAGTTTTAAAATAAAGTTTTACCTTCATATTGGGTAAAGGATATACCTTTACCAAATCTTCATCTAGGCCTAAGAGAAAACCAACATTTTTAGACTACCAAGCTTGGCATCGCTGTATCCACTGATTTCTTCTAAGTTGCAAAACAACGACCTTTTGTATTTCATCAACAACATCACCAAGAACAAATTCAAGAATCTGAAATGTTTTAACAAAGGTCTCAAATTTGTCATCTGCAGGAGTCTTACTAGGAAGATTAAAAATATTAGCTCTATGCCTGTGAACATGCATTTTATTCATTTCTCTGGTAAGAGCATCAACCAAATAATTGGAGTTACCAGGAACCCATTCTACATCAAAATCATACATTTGAAACCACATTTTCCATGCCAAGAGTCATCCTCTTGCGAGTTGTTTTGAAATCTTGGCTGCCATGAAATATTTGAAATTCATAGGATTGGTTCTTATTAAAGACTTGGTGGGAGCTAAATATAGCTTGAATTTCTGCATACCATTGAAAATGGCAAGTGTTTCTTTTTCTGTTGGAAAATAATTTTTCTGGTGAATTAAGAATTCGCCAGATGCATATGCACATAGCACCGGGAAGATTAAAAGTATCATCGCTATGCCTGTGAACATGCATTTTATTCATTTCTCTGGTAAGAGCATCAACCAAATAATTGGAGTTACCAGGAACCCATTCTACATCAACATCATACATCTGAAACCACATTTTCCATGCCAAGAGTCATCCTCTTGCGAGTTGTTTTGAAATCTTGGCTGCCATGAAATATTTGAAATTCGTAGAATCATTTCTTATTAAAGACTTGGCGGGAGCTAAATATAGCTCGAATTTCTGTATACCATTGAAAATGGAAAGGGTTTTTTTTTCTGCTGGAAAATAATTTTTCTGGTGAATTAAGAATTCGCCAGATGCATATGCACATAGTACTTCTTCGTTACCTTCTCCCCTTTTTTCAAAAAGGACTGCTGCCCAAAAATTATCAGAGGCATCAGTCTGTAAAATGAGAAAACCATTACCGGGTGGTTGGAGCTCGTGGAGATTCTGGCATTCAGCTTTGAGCAATTGAATTGCCTTTGTAGCTTTTGGTGACCAACCAGCATGCAAATACTTACGAATCGGGGCAGTTTTTTCGGACAGTCTAGGAATGTATTTATGTACATAATTCAAAATTCCTAGAAAGCACTGAATCATCTTGATATCTTGCAATTGATCAGGGAATTCATACAATTTAGTTAATACATGAGGTTGCATCTGAATCTTCCCATTACTAACATGAATACCTAAAAAATCAATATTATCTTGAAATAGAAGCATCTTCTTTTCTGACAAAATAAGGCCATGTTGCTATACCTCTTCGAGGAATATCTGTAAGTGCTTCATATGTGTTTCAATATCAGGACTGTAAACGAAAATATCATCAATATATACAACAATAAAATCACATTTGCCAAAGATATGATCCATTCGCCTCTGAAAGAATGTAGGAGCATTCTTCAATCCAAATAGAACTACCATCCATTGTTAAAAACCGGCAGGACATGTGAAAGCAGTTTTATGGCGATCTTTTTATTTGATTTGAATCTAATAATAACCAGATTCCATGTCGAACTTAATGAAGATTTTGTTGTTCTGGATCTTCTACATTATTGTTTCCTGGTGTGGCAGAGGATAATTAAAGCTTTTCGTTATGGCATTTAAAGGCTTATAATTGATGACCATTCTATACTTTCCTTTGACAATTTCTGAATGGTTTCGAACCAGGAAAACAGAACAAGAATAATGTGAAGAACTTGGTTCAATTAACTAAATATGTAACAATTATTCAATCTGCTTTCTAATTTCTCTTTCATCTGTTGGAGTACAGGGTATTAAATTTCCAGTGACCCTATTATCATGTAGAGTGATTATGTCTTGTTGGGGACTCTCTATACTCCATAATGCTTTAGGATTCTTAGAAAAACATTTTATCAATTCCTGAAAATGATTTATTTGATCCAGAGATCAATCAGGATTTCCATTGGCTTTTTGTTTTGGCTGACTCTTTTTTTCATATATCTTCAAAACTTCTTGCCAATCATGAGATTCCTTTTGGGATTTTTTGATGCCTGCTGTCTTTTGTCTATTTTCTCTTCTGGCTTCAAAATTGGCCAGAGTCAGTCTTGGAACTGCTATTGCCTTCTTTTTGATATTGCAAATTATTTTGTCTTCAATGATAGTCATGGGCAATACAGAATTGATAAATGGCATTCTAAGAAACGGACTTGCAGAGGCATCATAATGTTGAATGGCAGAAAATTTGATAATACTCCCCCCAATTCTTAAAGAAATATTATCGACATAATGGGTGAGATTTACAAAGCCACCAATGGTTTCAGAACCCAAAATATTTTGCAAAGGTTTCCACAATCCTTTAAATAGAGATGGTCGAGCCAAATTGTTAGAACCACCTGTATCAATGAAAGCATCAATAGAGATCCATTCTCCTCAAACTTGAACTTCAACCGGAATATAGAGGAGATTGTTAGATTTAACAATTTTCTTAAGGAACGAGCTTTCATCATTGGGAACAGTGGTGCGAATAGGCAAATATGAGGATGAGGAACCAACTGTCTTAGGATATGGGCAGAAAGAATTCAAAGTGGATTGTGGGGGCAGGGAATTTAAAACAGAGGTTGAATTCTTAATACCTTGATCAGAATTATGAACTGAGACAGTATCATCTGAAGAATCATTAGATGTTTCTTCTGTGTATCGCTCGGAGCTATACTCATCACTATAGTGTAACTCATTTTCATGCTTGGATTCAGAACAATCATAGCAGATATTCATTTTCTGGGAAATATTAGGAACGGATTCAATATCGGAAAGGGAAGCATCAGTTAAGATATATACATCTGAGACTTCTTCTTGGGAATCAACAACAGACCAGTTATCTACAAAATCTTCAATTTCTATACATGCTTTCAACTTGTTTGAAGAACTTTTGGGACATTTACAGGCAAAGTGACCTTCTTGCTTACAGATAAAACATGCATTGTCTCTTTTTGGTTGCCTTCTCTTTTTCAAGTATTTAAACTTTCTGAATGGTCTTCGAGGGTTGGCTACTCATTTAGGTCTGAACTTGCCATACCTTTTGGACTTTCTCTTTTTAAAAGGTGTCCATGGTAATACAGAATGACAAACATCAAGACCAGGGGAAACATCTTGAGTTTTCTTCTGCCAACAAAGATATTTGACTTTTTCTTGACACCTGAATAGGAGATCTATCCAATAAGTCTAATCAATGTTTTTGCCTTGGACTTCTAAATCTTTCATTATCATATCACCTAAATTTCCAGGCAATTTTGACAAGAAGGAAATCTTTTGAATAGAATCATTTGGGAGATTAACTTTATAGATCTTGGCCATATAATCATTACCAAATTGATCTAAAAATTTCAAATCTTTTAATTCCATTCTTGTTAGATCAATGATAATTTGTTATCTTTCTTCAGCAGGTTCAGGAACAAACTGAGTTAGGAGTAGCAGTTCCAAGGTAGCTAATCCTGCAGCAGCTACATTCATTCTTTCTTCTTCTGATGGTCCCATCCACTAGTCATGAACAATACCGGCCATTCTTTTTTCAACAAGGAGGAAAATAGAAATATTATCCAATTTAGAGACAACTTGCATCTGATAAAAGGCACCAATCTAGATTCTAATAGATTCAGCAGGATTTGTAGATTTATCTAGATCAAGAATATATCCAGAGGAATTAGCAACAAACAAATCTTCTTCTATCTTGGGGTATTTATGGACTTCTCTAAAGACATTGGCTTTTTGCAAAGATGGTCGAATGAAGGAGGGAAATTTGGAGGCAACATTTTCTAAGGTGGTAATTTCATTTTTTGACTTCTGAAATTTGACTGTCTTTGTTGGCTCTATTCTGTGTTCAGCTTGAGTACTTGACTCAGTTTCACTTCCTTGTTGTTCTTTCTCTATGTCCCAAAAAATTGGTGTATCCATCGATTTGGAAAATTTGGGTGCTTGGGATTCTCTCCTTTTCTTCTCTCTTTTTCTTCTTTCTTTGGCTTCTCTTTTGTGTTTATATTCTTGTTGTTCATCATGTAGAAGCTTGATATTAGCCAATATTAATTCACTCTGACATCCTAGATCATCCAGAACTTCTTTTGCATGTGCACACCATGTTGTGAGATAATTACCAATCTGGTAACTCTGATCTAAATCAGTGGTGTTTTGGGCATTATGTTCTATAAGTGGAGAAAAATAAACTCCCCTTATTAAATGCATTATTTATGTATAAATAGAAGTGGTTTTTGTGAAGAAAAATACACTTGAATAGTTGGAGAGAGGGAGAGTGGTAGAGAGCAGGTTTTGAACAGCCAAGGCTGTAAGCCTCTGGGCAAATTGTAAGGGCCACAACGGTTGAATATCTAGCTAGGAAGAACAGTTTGTAAGTATTTTCGTTGTTAACATGATAAGTGTGTTTCAGAGTTTATTGGTGAATTTATAAATTGGGTATTTAAATGCTGTGATTTGGAATAAGAGTGCGCATATCGACATTTGATGATAATTCAATGAACCTGAGTAATATCGAAGATTATGAGGAAAATTGAAATTGAACTTTCAATCCTGATATACAGCTCTACATATAAGTTATTGATCTCGGCATGATAATTGTTAAATTATATTGGTCAAATGAATGGTTGTTTTAATATCGATCTGTAGTTGGAAGAGAGCGCCAGTGAATATGAAGTCATGAGCTTCATAAGAAACCTAGAAGGTTCAAGTTTAAAGAGTTGTGTTTTTAATAGAAAATGAATGTGTTTTGATTCTACTACATGTATGAGTCACGTTGGTATGGATAGCGTTGAATCAATTTACTAGCACAGTAGAAAAGAAGTGGAACGCTTTTTGTATCAATGTGAACAGTTCATAGTTATTGAGTGACAGGTTCTGCGTGCAAGGCTTTTTTGTATCTATTTGATTGAATCCTTTTATAGTTATTAAGTAACTGGTTCTGCATGCAAGAGGACGATGTAATGAAACATGGAGAGTTGACTTTATGGAAGGCGCTGAGCTAGTTTGAATATGTGTGAACAACTATTTTTAAATGCAAATCCAACTGTTGTATTAACTACGCGATGATGTATAATGATGTCAGTCGACATCATATGGGTCGTAGCTGTGACCTGCACGCAAAGGGGTTTGTAACTATGAAATGTGGCAGAGCGTTGAAGGATTGAGGAGGCAATGGCACTTGGTGGTGGAGTGATAATTGAATACGTGGATCTCCTTATGGTAGATGCGGGTTCTGGTATGTCAAATCGTGGATAAATTGCAGAAATAGCCAATGTTATGATATCCGACTGTGTTTTATATGTTTGAATGTTTATTAAGTTGTAGGTGGAAATCGATTAGTGGGAGAATCGTGAGTTGTAAGGTGAATTCACGGTAATTTTGATTAGATGTTGAAAGAGAGAGTTGAGTTAATCTATGGCTTTAATGAGTAGTGTTTTAAAAAATAATATAGAACGCATAGTGAATATGAAGTGTAGAGCTTCATAAGGGCGCAGAGGATTTTTTGTTGGAATCCATTTAGAATTTGATTGAGTTTGCGTGTAGGAAACCGTGCAGGAATTCACATAGTTTATTGTAAGTGTTGAAATGAAATTGATTCCAAAAAGAAATGGAGTCAATCCTTAGTGTGGAGAGAATCCATTGTATCAATGAATGATAAAATAAGAGTTGTATAAGGCGCTTTGGTGAATGATGAATCTAATTAAATAAGTTAAGGGCAATGTATGTTTAATTTCATTCGTTGAATATTAGAGTGAAAACTTGTGAGTGGATTCTAAATCCTGTATTTTGAAAAGGTGATTGTTGAATGTATGGTTTCATATCATGATTAGGCATGGGTTCCCTTCATAAAGGAACCTTAGTGTGAAAGAGTTTGGCTTTTAAAATAGCTTCCATTTATGTGATGATTTTATGATTGAAAAGCTTCCGCATGAAACTGATAAAGATGAAATCACCAGAAATTGAAATATAAGATTCCGCATATTAATTAAGATTGCTAGTGGGTGAAAATTGTCTTAATATGGAGTTTTATTGGACAGTTATGATGATGCATTTGTATATGCATACAACAGGAAAGATTCTGGGGTTTGTAGGCCCCGCCTGCATCACAATACAGT
>APFE030653505.1:0-56996 GCA_000404065.3 Pinus taeda
TCTGGAAAGAGGCCATGGTTGATGAAATGGAATCTTTGCACAAAAATGAGGCTTGGGATCTGGTGGAGTTGTCGGTTGGAAGGAAACCCATTGGCAACAAATGGGTGTTCATGAAGAAGACAAATTTAGAAGGAAAGGAGGAGAAATACAAAGCTCGGTTGGTAGCAAAAGGTTATTCCCAAGTGCCGAGAATTGATTTTGGTGATACTTTTTCTCCTGTTGCCAAGGTAACTTCTATTAGATTACTTTTATCTGTTGTTGCTGCTTTTGATTTTGAAGTAGAACAGATTGATGTGAAGACAACATTTCTTCACGGGGATCTGGAAGAGGAAATATACATGAAGCAACCTAAAGGCTTTGTGGTGAAAGGTAAGAAAAAACGGATATGCAAGTTAAAGAAATCTATGTATGGGTTAAAATAGTCACCAAGGATGTGGTATCAGAAATTTGATACATTTATACGAGGACTTGGCTTCACTAGAAGCAAAGCAGATCACTGTGTGTATTTTAAATTAATTGGCGACCATGTTATTTATCTGGCCTTGTATTTGGATGATATGTTGCTGTTTGGAAATGACAAAGAAATTATCCAGGATTTAAAGACCCAATTGTCCTCTAAATTCGACATGAAAGATCTTGGTGTTGCAAACTATATTTTGGGCATGGAAATTAAAAGAGATCGAGCAAAGAGGAAGCTTTGGTTAAACCAGAGGAAGTATGTCGAGACAATACTGCAGAGTTTTAATATGCAAGATAGTAAACCGGTGAAGGTTCTTATTACTGTAGGTGTGAGGTTATCTGCTAAACAATGTCCCAAGACACAAGAAGAGAAAGAGGACATGTCTCGTGTTCCATATGCAAGTGCAGTCGATAGCCTGATGTATGCAATGGTCTGTACTAGACCCGACATTGCACATGCAATGGGAGTATTAAGCAGGTTTATGTCAAAACCAAGGAAGGAGCATTGGACAACAGTGAAGTGGGTTTTCAGGTATTTGCATGGCACCAGTGATTATGGTTTGTGCTACAAAGGAAGATCGGGATTGGACAGAATGTTGGATATTCGTGGCTTTGTTGATGCAGACTGGGCTGGAGATCTGGATCAGAGAAGATCTATAAGTGGGTATGTGTTTAACCTATTTGGAGGTGTAGTCAATTGGATGAGTAAGAAACAATATATAGTGGCACTATCAACTACAGAGGTAGAATACATGGCAGCCACTCATGCAAGCAAAGAAGTAGTTTGTTTGCAGAGATTATGTTCAAGTATGGGGTTAGTACAGGGAGCTATAAGGATAGACTGTGACAGCCAAAGTGAAATTTTCCTGGCAAAGAACCCCACATATCATTCAAAGACAAAGCACATTGATATTCAATATCACTTTGTGAGGGATATGATAGAAGACAAAAAGGTGTTGCTAGTAAAGGTGGACACTTTGAAGAATACTACAAATGCATTGACAAAATATTTGAGCTCTTAGAAGTTCTCTTGGTGTAGAGAGACAATGGGTGTTTCAAGGCTGGAAAAATGACTAAGATCTCTTGTGGCCCCCTGTGGAAAGAAAACAACAAGTGGGAAAATGGTCGGTTGTGTTATATTCTTTCCATGACTAGCCCACGTAGTTGACCGAGGGGGTTAGAGTGGGGGCGGAGCCCCCCTCTGTTGCGCCGATTCTGTAGCGCGGGGGGGGGTTCAACGGGGTTTGAGATGTACTCGTAATCCCACTTTATGGGGTCCGGGGCAACGCCCTAGAAAATTTTGATTTTGGACCCTATGTTAGGATGGGCAGACCCACCTATGGTTTTGTGCATGATTTTCGCACATGTTTTTGGACGCGATAGTTTTCGGTCCATGGTATTGGACACGATTGTTTTCGGTCCATGGTATTGGACACGATGGTTTTTCGGTCCATGGTATTGCATGCTTCGGCATGTATAAATATGTATTATAATATTGAAAGGAACATAATGTAAAATCAAGCTAGTAGTCCCAGTTTTGGGATCCAGGGGAAAATCTCTGTGTATATGTGTTTTATGTGTTATGCTCTCGCATTTTTTATTTTCAGTGTTTTAGAATTCGTATGAAGGTAATTCTATACAGGGTTAAAACCTACATGCACTTCTCAAAGCCTCCCCACACGTCAAGGACTGGTGGGAAACCTACTGTGAACAAAAGGACGAAAGTGAACCCGTTGTTTTCAACTGAACCCACTTGGAATTCTTTCTAAGACACCATCAAGGAATAGTATTACCCTATCAGGAGCTATGAAGATAAATACATAAAATGGACCACGCTACGGCACAGAACGGACCAAGATGTGTCGGAGTTCACAAATACTTTCCATACCCTTCACACGAAGCTGGGTATCAAGGGTACTGAGTGGCATTTGGTGCTCAAGTAACACAGTCGTCTACACAAGGACGAGATGGAGTTCCTGGACATTTCCTCGCTCAACATGGCATTTCAATCGCTGTAAAGATTGAGCAGAAGTTTAAACAAAAGAAGTGGGACTTTGGAGTTGTGACTCCAAAGCAAAGAAAAGGCACCCTCAAACCACAAAACAAGGGACCGAGCCAAGGCAGGGCTACCCAGGACAACCCGTCGAAGCCGCAAGCAAAGAACAACACCACAAAGACAAAGAAGAACACAGGAAAATGGTGTGAGTTCCATAAGAGATCCACTCACAATACAAGTGAGTGTTAGGCCAAGCAGTCACTAGTGGCCGAGATGAAGCTTTTTGAATCAGACACAGGTTCTGACTCTGAATCAAAACCCGATAAGGGGACTGATAAAGGGAAGACGATCATTGATGCGGATCCTAGTGTCGTCGTGGCCACCACAAAGATCTAGAAAATTGAGCCTGAAGATCCAGAGGAGGGGGAATGCCTCTTCCACTCATAGATGTGGATGAAGAGTTCTCCACTATAGTTCATTGTCGATAGTGGGAGCCAAAAGGACCTCATTTCAGCAGAAGTCGTGAAGCGAATGGACCTAAATAGTACAGCACATCGACATCCATACACCATTGGGTGGCTTCACCAAGGACAAGATTTCCATGTCAGCTAGTAGTGTCACCTTCCCTATAGCATCAAGCCCTTCATAGATGAGGTATTGTGTGACGTTTCTCCTCTTGAAGTTTATGATGTATTGTTAGGACAACCATACCTGTGGAAGTGCGATGTTGTATATGAGTCTAGACCTCGCTCTATGATTATTACTTTAGCTAATAAGTTGTACAGGATACCGGAGGTAGCCCCGCCTACCGCCATCTCTTTTATCACTACAAAGCAATGCAGTAAGATCATTTTTGAGACCAGGAAATTCATTTTCCTTATGAGTTTCCCCCAAGGCAAGAAGAAGGTTGTGGCCACGGCTTCCAAGCAGGGCTCCTCTGCACAGCAGCAACAAATGGCAAGGTCGTGGAGGAGTACAGGGGCATTTTCGCCTCACCCACAGGGGTACATCTACACTTTCGAGTCAAGCACTCCATCAATCTGACCTTGGGCGCGCCACTGCCTGATGGACCGATCTATCGACGCTCTGTTCTAGAGAACGATGAGATCAAGAGGCAGATTCTGGAACTGCTGCAAAAAGGGCACATCAGGCCAAGCTCGTCACCCTATGGGAGCCCGATTGTATTGGTACAGAAGAAGGATGGGACCTGGAGACTATGTATTGACTATCGGGCGCAACACAAGATCACTGTCCGGAATAGGTACCCAATCTTACGGATTGATGACCTTCTGGATCTGCTCAAGGAGGCCAAATATTTCATCAAGATTGACTTGAAGTCAGGTTATCACTAGGTGCCTATCGAACCCTTCGATGTGTGGAAGACTACCTTCAAATCCAAGGAAGACCTTTTCGAATGGTTCATCATGCCATTCGAATTGACGAATGCCCCTGCAACCTTCATGAGACTAATGGACGACATCTTGTGGCCCTTCACTAATGCATTCATGGTGGTGTATCTAGATGATATCTTGATCTTCAGCGAGAGTTTGGAAGAACACCTCCACCATATTCGACAGGTCCTTCAAACCCTTTGACAACACAAGTTGTGTGCTAACTTCGAGAAATGCACCTTTGGCCTGAATCGGGTTCAATATCTCGAGTACATCATTGATGAGGAGGGTGTACATGTGGACCCATCCAAGACACAAGTCATTCAAGATTAGCTAGCCCCAACCACTCTAATAAAGCTCCACAGCTTTTTGGGTCTTTCCAATTTCTACCGTAGGTTTGTGTTGGGATTCTCTCATATCGCTTGGCCTTTAAGCCAAGTCACCAAGGGCAGAGCGAAAGGAAATTTCTTTTGGTCGAAACCCCAGCAATGAGTGTTCTCTAAGTTGAAGAATCGCCTCTGTCATGCACCAGTGCACACATTGCCAAACCTGCAACAACCATTTGAGATTAAGACAGGTGCCTCCGACTATGCTATTGGGCCAGTTCTTACTCAACATGGGCATCCAATGGCTTGCCACAGTGAGACACTTTCAGACACAGTCTGAAAGTACCCAATTACAACAAAGAAATGTACTCCATTGTGTAGGCTTGTCGACAATGGAAGCATTACATTCTGGGGAAGGAAATGATCATCCACACAGACCACTGGCCTCTACAGTTCACACAAACACAAAGGAAGCTACAGAACGATCGGCATCCAAAATGGTCCACCTATCTGCAACAATTCCATTTGAACATTAAGTATAAAAAGGGAAGCACCAATAATGGCGTTGATTGCCTCAACAGACCACCAGTCATGGTGCTAATCATTGTGCTCAACTCCTATGGGCATGAGACATCGAGGTGGCCGCATGTTTACAAGAGTGATCCAGAATTCGGCAGCATATACCAGACACTCCTAGAAGGGAAGAAAGTTCCAAATTTTCACCTTTAGGATGCACTGTTATGCCACTTGGGACACATATGTGTTCCTTCAAGTGAGCGTGCCAAGATGATTTTGGAAGCGCACTACAATTGGGTCCCTAGAAATTTCGGAGTAGAGAAAACAGTGGCGGTATTGCAGAAGTATTTTTATTCGTCGAAACTTCGCCAGGATGTTGGGAAGTACATTAGATCCTGCACTGCCTGCGTCATTGCCAAACCAACCATCAAGAAGCAAGACCTGTATACTCCTCTACCTACTCCTAGCTGGCCTTGGGAGTCTATCTCCATGGATTATATGTTGGGCATTCCTTCTACTAAGCATGGAAATGATTGCATTTTCATGGTCGTGGACAGATTCTCTAAGATGGCCATCATGGTGGCCTACAAGAAGAGTATCTTAGTAGAGGCCACTGCTAAGCTCTTCTTTGAGCGAGTGTGGGTACACTTTGGGATCCCACGGTCCATTATCTCAAATCTGGACAGCAGATTCCTGAGTACATTTTGGTCAAGTCTCTGGTCGATGCTAGATACAAAACTCACTAAGTTCACGGCTTTCCATCCTCAAACTGATGGCCAAACAGAGGTTATCAACATAATGATCGTACACGTTCTGCGCATGCACAACTTGAAGCATCCACGCACGTGGGATGAAAGTCTCCCCTATGTCCAACAGCTACAACAGAGCTCTCCACAGCTCAACAGGCCACAGCCCCTTTCAGGTAGGGCTGGGATTTCAACCATTATGCCCCATTGATGTGGCCATACCATTTACAGCCACTCAGGTAGATTCGTCTCACGTGCAGTCCGAAGTTGAAAGGGCTAACAACTTCATTGAGCGCATTCAACACATCCGCCAATATGTCCATGATATATTGGATAGATCCAATGCTAAGTACAAGCAGCGCTATGATCAACATCGAGTGTCGCACAAGTTCTAGTTGGGCGACAAAGTTCGACTTCATTTGCAGAAAGAGCAGCTTGTTGGGCCCCACTACAAGCTTCGCCTGCTCCGATATGGGCCATACACCATCACCAAGGCCATCGGTGACAATGCCCTCGAGCTCAGCATCCCACCATTCCTTGGTCTGCACCCAATGTTCAATGTAGATCGCCTTTGGCCATACTTCCCAACATTGTTGGACACATCTGACATTGCAAAACAACTCACATGAACAGAGCTAAACCCAGACTGCATGGAACAGGCCTCTACTGATCGGATCATGGACACACAGACCAAGAGCACTTGCCAGCAAAATATCCAACTATATCGGGTTGTCAAAGTTGGCCAACTCCTTCACCAAGGCAAGTGGCTCACCAGGGACCAAGTTTAGCAGACATTTCCCCATCTCATGGAGGCACTCAACGCAATGGAGACCATTTCTTCCTAAGGGGGAAAAAATGATCCAGGTGGATATTGGTGGTCACCTGCCTATTCCACTTGGACCCCCAACACCGTCTCTTTCAGTTTTCCAGTTTCGTTAATTGTAGCACAGTTTACTATTTTTGGCAATTTTTCAGGTCCTGAACTTCTGGAGCCGTTTTGAGGCCCTAAATGGCGTTTTTAGGGAAAACAAAGAGACCAATGTCATCCAAAATTGACATGCTTATTTTTTTGGTGTTCTTTTAGAGATCTTCGAAATGAGGTATTATGATAGCCAAACGGAGATCATGTGCCAAAGTTACAACCCCGGGAAGTTGATGTATCATTTTACCCAAACAGGGCCCATAGTTTTGGCACATCATCTCCTAGGGTTAGGTTTTTGGATGTTTAGGGTTTTCCATTCTCAATAATAAATAGGCCTTTGAGCCTCATTGTAACACAGTTCAGAGGCATGTTTCCACCACATATCTCCTCGAAGATAAGCTACCATTGCCTGAGCTATCTTATTTCCATTTTGTTTGTAAGCATAGTTCAGTATTTTTCCATTAATGAAATGAAGTGTTTTCCTACCGCATCTATGTGTTTATGATTATATCTGTTTGTTGTTGTGTTCTTGTTCAAGTTCGGATCAGTGGTATCAGAGCGGTCTGCTCTTTCTCTGTTTTTCTTTGCATGTCCCCAATGAGGTTAGGGTATAAGGAATTAGAGCTCGATCTGGTTGAACCATTGCAATATCAGCCTTGAAAAACCCAACAACCTCCCATGGCAGAAGAAAAGAAAGATGAGGGGACAGGAGATCCTTTCAAAATGTTGCTCGAAGAAGCTCTCAAGCAACAAAGGGATGCGATGATGGATAACTATGCCCATATCCTTCGATGACTACCCACATTGATGCATCTTCATCCAAAAGCCACTATGGAGGTGCCACTCCTTTTAAGGTGCAAGTTAGCTTTGATATTCCCATATTCGAAGTCCTGATAGATGTAGACATCGTAGATAAATAGTTAAATCTATTGGAAGGATATTTTTCAGTTCATGACTTTCCAATCGGGAAAAGATTATGTTTGCACTTCTCAAAGCTGCCCCACACGTCAAGGACTAGTGCAAAACCTACCATGAACGAAAGTATGAGAGTGAACCCTTGTTGTTTTTAGTTGCACCCACTTGGAATTCTTTCCCAGGTGCCATCAAGGAACAGTATTACCCTGTCGCGAGTTATGAAGATAAATACATAAAGTGGACCAAGCTACAGTAGGGAAGGGACCAAGATGTGCCGAAATTTACAAATACTTTCCATACCCCTCACACGAAGTTGGGTATCAAGGATACCGAGCGACATTTGGTGCTCAAGTACCGCGGCTGCCTACACAAGTACATCCAGGATGAGATGGAGTTCCTGGACATTTACTTGCTCGGCATGACATATCGCTACGCTGTAAAGATTTAGCAGAAGTTTAAATAGAAGGAGGACTTTGGAGTTGCGAATCCAAAGCAAGGAAAAGGCACCCCCAAACCACATAACAAGGGACCAAGCCAAGGCGGGGCTACCCAGGACAACCCACCGAAGCCGCAAGCAAAAACAACACCACAAAGACGAAGAAGGACATGGGAAAATGGTGTGAGTTCCATAAGATCTCCACTCACAATACAAGTGAGTGTCGGGCCAAGCAGTCACTGGTGGTTGAGCTTAAGGCTTCTGAATCAGATGCAGGTTCTGACTCTGAATCAGAACCTGATAATGGGACTAATAAAGGGAAGTAGATCATTGATGCAGAGCCTAGTGCCACTGTGATGACCATAGATAATTGAGCCTGGAGATCCAGAGGAAGGGGAACGCCTCTTCCACTCACAAATGTGGGTGAAGGGTTCTCCATTGCAGTTCATTGTCGACAGCGAGAGCCAAAAGAACCTCATTTCAGTAGAAGTCGTGAAGCGAATGGGCCTAAATACTACAACACATCCACAACCATACACCATTGGGTGGCTTCACCAAGGACGAGATCTTCGCGTCAGCCAGCAGTATCGCCTTCCCTATAGCATAAAGCCCTTCATGAATGAGATATTGTGTGACGTTGCTCCTCTAAAGTTTCTGATGTGTTGTTAGGACAACCATACTTGTGGAAGTGACATGTTGTATATGAGTCTAGACCTCACTCTAAGATTATTACTTTGGCTAATAAGTTGTACAAGATGCCAAAGGTAACCCTGCCTACTTCCATCTCTTTGATCATTGCAAAGCAATGTAGTAAGATCATCTCCCAAACCAGGAAATTTGTTTTCCTTATGATTCACCCCCAAGGAAAGAAGAAGTTTGTGGCCATGGCTTCCAGGCATGGCTCCTCTGCGCAGTAGCAACAAATGGACAAGGTCGTGGAGGATTACCGAGACATTTTCACCTCATCCATAGGGGTACCTCTGCACTGTCAAGTCAAGCACTCCATCGATCTGACCTCAGGCGCGCCACTGCCTAATGGACTGATCTATCGACATTCTGTTCTATAGAACGATGAGATCAAGAGGCAGATTCGGGAACTCCTACAGAAAGGGCACATCAGGCCAAGCTCGTCACCCTATGGGAGCCTGAGTACAAAAGAAGGATGGGACCTAAAGACTATGTATTGACTATCAGACATTGAACAAAATCACTGTCCAGAATAGGTACCCAATCCAGCAGATTGATGACCTTCTGGACGAGCTCAAGGGGGCCAAATATTTCAGCAAGGTTGACTTGAAGTCAGGTTGTCACCAAGTGCCTATCGAACCCTCTGATGTGTGGAAGACTACCTTCAAATCCAAGGAGGGACTTTTCAAATCGTTAGTCATGTCGTTCGGATTGACGAATGCCCCTGCAACCTTCATGAGACTGATGGACAACATCTTGCAGCCCTTCACCAATGCATTCGTGGTGGTGTATCTAGATGACATCTTGATCTTCAACGAGAGTTGGGAAGAAAATCTCCACCATATTTGACAGGTCCTTAAAACCCTTCGACAACACAATTTGTGTGCTAACTTGGAGAAATGCACCTTTGGCCTGACCCAGGTTCAATATCTCGGGTACATCATTGATGAGGAGGGTGTACATGTGGACCCATCCAAGATACAAGTCATTCAAGATTGGCCAACCCCAACCAATCTAACAGAGCTCCACAGCTTTTTGTGTCTTTCCAATTTCTACTGCAGGTTCATGTTGGGGTTCTCTCATATTGCTTGGCCTTTAAGCTAAGTCACCAAGGACGAAGCGAAAGCAAAGTTCTTTTGGTCAGAAACCCAACAGCGAGTGTTCTCCGAGTTGAAGAATCACCTTTGTTCTGTACTAGTGCTCACATTGCCAGACCTACAACAACCATTTGTGATTGAGACATATGCCTCCGATTATTCTATTGGGGTAGTTCATACTCAAAATGGGGAGTACAATCTCAATCAGAATCACAGTTGACCTGTAAGCATCAATGGGCATTAGATTAAGTCTATTGTAGCTAACATGAGCATGGTTTTCCATGTAGAGTCTTACGGGTTTGTGATATCACTGTTAAATAAAACATAATTGCCCAACCCTCATGCATGGCATAGAAAATCATTCCCTCATTAACTATACAGTTAAATTTATATCATAATTCACTAGCATGCATAAGAATTTATCACCTAACATTAAGGCTTGCTATGTCCCGGCATTAAGTTAAAATGATAACCATGTTTAGATTCAACAGTTATCTCCAATATTTATGAACATACCATAACGAGGTTAGTGCAAGTACTTATGTCCACATTGATGGCCCCATGCGAACCCTATGAGCAGTGACATAGTTCCATAGCCACAATGATAGTAACCAACTAATAAGCCTCAACCACTAACTTTACTTTTAGAGGTAATAACATAACATACATAAGGATGAGACCATTGACATAGTTACAGATAACACTACCGACATAACTTATGTAATACGAATACAGAATCATTATCTAGATAACACATAAGTTATAAGTAATACATATCCACTATCCCATACACTCAACTTGTTATACTCTTCTACTAATTTAACTTGAAATGACATTAAAATCCATAAACGTCATATGCATAAACTGCAATTCTTTCCATACCAATATAAATAAAGCAACATTTATATAACTGAAACAAATAATAACATAAGGGTAAGAGACTGACATACAACACATCACATGCATGTGAATCCATCTAAAACAATCTCTTGGAGGGAGGAGCACCACCACCCAACCATGAATCACCTCTGATCCCCCCCGAGCCGAAGATCTTGCCAAGGATCAATTCTCCTCAATTGATCAATGCACTGGGTATTTAATACCCACTTTCATGATTTAGTTACCATTAGTGGCATCCTGCTTTTATGGATTTTTCCATTTGCCTAAGTCTTTTTCAGAAAAGCTCGTCTTTATCTCCCATAAGGCTTTTCCTCATAAAAGCTTGCCTTTATCTCCCGCAAGGATTTTATGTCCGATGGATCTTTATCTCCCATCCATCCGATGGATATCTAATAAATGGAGTTCTAGTTGTATGCCAATACATAGCCTCCAGGTCCCATCCTTTTATGTCTGATGGATCTTTATCTCCCATCCATCTGATGGATATCTAATAAATGGAGAAACCAAGTACCCACTTATGACAAAGAAATGTACTCCACTGTGCAGGCTTGTTTCCAATGGAAGCATTACATTCTGGGGAAGGAAACGACCATCCACACAAACCACCAACCTCTACAGTTCATACAGACACAAGGGAAGTTGCAAAATGATCGCCATCAGAAATGGTCCAACTATCCACAACAGTTCCATTTGAACATTAAGTATAAGAATGGAAACACTAATAATGTCGGTGATTGCCTTAACAAACCACTGGTCATGGCGCTAATCACTGTGCTCAACCCCTATGGCCACGAGACATCGGGGTGGCTGCATGTTTACAAGAGCAATCCAGAATTCGGCAGCATATACCAAACACTCCTGGAAGGGAAGAAAGTTCCAAATTTTCACCTTCAGGATGCAGTGTTATGCCACTTGGGACACATATGTGTTCCTTCAAGTGAGCGTGCCAAGATGATTTGAGAGGCACACTACAATTGGGTCGTTGGAAATTTCGAAGTAGAGAAAATAGTGGCAGTATTGCAAAAGTATTTTTATTGGTCGAAACTTTGTCAGGATGTTGGGAAGTACATTAGATCCTGCACTGTCTACGCCATTGCCAAACCAACCATCATGAAGCAAGGCATGTATACTCTTCTACCTACTCTTAACCGACCTTGGGAATGTCTCCACGGATTATATGTCAGGCCTTTCTTCTACTAAGCACGGTAATGATTGCATTTTCGTGGTTGTTGACAAATTCTCTAAGATGGCCATCATGGCGGCCTGCAAGAAGAGTATCTCAGCAGAGGCCATTGCTAAGCTCTTCTTTGAGCGAGTGTGGGTACACTTTGGGATCCCATAGTTAATTATCTCAGATCGGGACAGCAAATTCCTGAGTGCATTTTGGTCAAGTCTCTAGTTGAGGCTGGATACAAAACTCACTAAGTCCACGGCTTTCCATCCCCAAGCTGATGGCCAAAAAGAGGTTTTCAATAGAATGATCGTACACATTCTGCGCATGTACAACTCAAAGAATCCACGCACATGGGATGAAAGTCTCCCCTATGTGCAACACAGCTACAACAGAGCTCTCCATAGCTCAACAGGCCACAACCCCTTTCATGTAGGGCTGGGATTTCATCCATTATGCCCCATTGATGTGGTCATACCATTTACAGCCACTCAGGTAGATTCGGCTCACGTGCAGTCCGAAGTTGAAAGGGCTAATAGCTTCATTGAGCGTGTTCAACACATCCGCCAACAGGTCCATGATATATTGGATAGATCTAATGATAAGTACAAGCAGTGCCATGATCAACATCAAGTGCCACAAAAGTTCCAGATGGCCGACAAAGTTTGGCTTGATTTGCAGAAAGAGCGCCTTGTTGGGCCCCACCGCAAGCTTCACCTGCTCTAATATGTGCCATACACCATCACCAAGGTCATCAGTGACAATTTCTTCAAGCTCAGCATCCCACTGTTCCTTGGTCTACACCCCCTGTTCAATGTAGATCGCCTTCGGCCATACTTCCCACCATTGTTGGACACATCCGACATTGCAGAACAACTCACACCAACAAAGCTAAACCCAGATTGCATGGAACATACCACCATTGATCGGATTATGGACACACAGATCAAGAGCACTTGCCAGCAGAAGATCCAACTATATCAGGTTGTCAAAGCTGGTCAACTCCTTCACCAAGGGAAGTGGCTCACCAGGGACCAAGTTCAGCAGAAGTTTCCCCATCTCATGGAGGCACTCAACGCAATGGGGACCATTGCTTCCTAAGGGGGAGGAATGATCTAGGTGGATATTGGTGGCCACTTGCCTATTCCACTTGGACCCCCAACACCATCTCTTTCAGTTTTTTAGTTTCCTTAATTGTAGCACAGTTTACTATTTTTGGCAGTTTTTCGGGTCCTGAACTTCCGAAGCCATTTTGAGGCCCTAAACAATGTTTTTAGGGAAAACGGAGGGAACCAAAATGTCCCAAATTGGTTTGGTTTTTATTCCGCCTTCTCTTCGAAATCTTCGAAATGAGGTATTATGTTAGCCAAACAGAGATCGTATGCCAAAGTTATGACCTCGGGAAGTTGATGTACCAATTTACCCAAACGGGGCCAACATTTTTGGCGCTTCATCTCCTAGGGTTAGGTTTTTGGATGTTTAGGGTTTCCCATTGTTTCTCAATAATAAATAGGGCTTTGAGCCTCATTGTAACACAATTAAGAGGCATGTAGCCACCACATCTCTCCTTGGAGATAAGCTACCATCACCCGAGCTATCTTATTTCCATTCTATTTGTAAGCATAGTTCAATATTTTTCCATTAATGAAATGAAGTATTTTTCTGCCACATCTATGTGTTTATGATTATATCTGTAAGTTGTTGCATTCTTGTTTAAGTTCGGATCATTGGTGCTCTCACCTCGAGGACGAGATCCAAAGGGCTGAACCCTTTCTCCTCTTTTAGACAATCCAGTAATGAAGTAGATGTCTGCTACTTCCAGCTCCAGTTCTTAGTCTCCAATGAGGAATATCTCTTGATCAACATCCCATAAATTGATCAGGTAGTGTAGCAGCTCATTTTGGGCTCTGAGTCTTGTGGTTTGGAAGAATTTCAGTAGCCCACAGTTCCTCAAAGCATTCACACATTCTAAATCTTGGGCAACCTGGTGATCTTTTGCCTAATGGCCTCTTTCCTTCCATTCGATAACCATGTTGTCGAATTCTCCTACAAAACAACTATTAACAATGATTAGATACTTTTCCATGTGTAAAAACTTAGAAATTTCGCTCAAAAGAAGAAGTTTTTATTCAAATTTTCCGCCCTGTAGCCATCGTGTCTATTTTGATTAATCTCGTGATGGCAGGGCGAGAGCCTTTTAGGCTCAGGGCGACCATCGAGATTCCGATGAGCAAACTTGCGATGGTTGCCCCCGATTAAAAAATAAAATAAAAAATAAAATAAATAAAAATAAATAAAAATAAAAAAAATAAAATAAAAAAAAATTGAAATCCTCTCTTCTCACAAGCAAAAACCCAAAGAAAAAACATAAAAGAAAAATAAAATGCAAGAGAAAGGACATAGGTCTCACCTACAGCTAAAGGTTCATGAAATGATGCCCTGGATCTCCCACACTGCTCACCTGAAAAATCAAAGAAAATGGGGTAAAATGCACTCTCCAATCTACTCCAAGTGAAATGGTAAAAATGATTTTACTTTTGGTATATTTATAAGTTTTAAACATATTTTTGCCAATATTTTATTATTTTTCTCGATATCAGTGATGTATGGTTGTCTTTGTACAGTTACAGGTCTTTTTGGCAGAGACAGTGATCAATTTTTTATAGATTCAACGAGTTTTTGTTTTATCTCTTTTTCAGACTCGTTAAAAATAAACGAAAAAGGAACCCCCTTGGAGTCATCTTTAATATCTTTTTTGACTCTCGAAATATGAAAAGATTGTCGAGAACTTATCTTTTCGAACTCATCAAATTAAATGAATTAATCGTTGCAGTATATGTTTACCCCTTTTTTGGGCTGGGATTGACTATTTACAAAAGGTACACCTTGGTCAATATGGTCAACAGGTTCTCTCTAATATTGTTTTCTACATTTTCGGGTTTGAGAGACAAATTACGAAAAAGGACATGATGGATTTTTATTTTCCTTCTCTTTTTCAAACTCTCTAAATATGAAAAAGACACCGAGTTATTCTTTCATCAGACTCATTAAAAAATCAAATGATGAAAGACTTGTCACTATGATGAGATCGAGTTTCTCCTTCCTAGGACTCGTAAAACTTACTACAACAGATTCATTCGAAGAATGAACTTATACAACAAGAATATGCTATCCCCTTCAAACTTATGATAAAAATAATTAGGGTACTCGCTAGAAATAGTGGGGAAAATGAAAGTGAAACATCTCTTCTATAGGCAGCATGTCGCTCTTGAACATGACACTCGTCTGCATCTCGTGACGGGTTTGGGATATCCTCGCTCAGTCACTTGGCTTTTCAGGTTTGGGTGATCCATTTTGCCTCTCATCTGACTATTCCACTTCGTCATCATGATCCTTAGTCCTATGTTGAGTAAAATGCTACCACACTCTGGAGTCATGTCACTGATATGTTCAAGAGAAGCCTTATCTACAGTTTGTTACCAATACATTGTCTGGCCTTTTGCTACAGTCTTGATCATACTCATTCATATCACTTTATTCCTTGTTTCATGTCGATGACGGGGGAATCATCATGGCCCTCCTTCGATGGGTCACTTCCTACCGACTTCAGCTCATTATCCAGGAAGGTGACTTAGAAACTCCCTTTCAGTACCTTAGAGCTAACATGCCTTATGTTGAAATATGGCGGCAAGAATATTCCAATTTAATTTATCCTTGAATTAAATTGTGAATTTAAATCGAATTTAGTCTTAACAACTACTTGGAAATAATTAATTTGTTTATTTTAAATTAATTAGTTGGAGAAATTCAAGTTACAAGTCTTTCTGAAGTCATGCAAGAGTTATCCCTTAAATTAAGGAGATAAGATTGATTCATATTTGAGTTCTAATTAGTTAACTTGGTTTACTGAGTTAAGTCCGGTTAAATTAGTTCCAAACTGTTTGAGGAACTAATAGTGAGTTAACAGTCAGTTGATGCATTAATGCACTCAACTAGTGCTACTCCAGTTAACTGAAGATTCCCTCATCAGAAACTCATGCATGTCTATTATGAAAAAGACCCAGTTGAGATTAATGTTCAAGGATAGTGTACTATCAGTTGCATGTGTTTTCTCATGGAGAAAACTCACGCATGCAGTCAAGGATTCATCCTTGAGGATTGTGCAGTTTTTAAGGCTTGGTTTTCCACTTGGTAACAGGCGAATCATCCACAAGGAACAGCATAAGGAAATAGGAGCTTGGAGGGCAAAGAGGAAGGTTGGAGAGAAGCCAAGATTGCCTGTGAGCATCTGTGAGGATTGTACTGAGAGTTGGCTAGCCGTGAGAGCTAAGGCTTTCTATAATTCCTATGTATTTCCACCATGTATGATAATACAATAATGTGGGGTTTTTAGTTGAGGCTTTCCCCAAAGTATTTTCATGTGTATTGTGTCATTGATTCTTCTTCTTCTGGTTATATTGTTCAACTCGATCTTTAAGCTTCCGCAAATTCATAGTAGAAGTAAGTTATAGTATTCTACTTTGATTTATATTGCATTATCGGGTTAACTTATCACATATTTGTTGAGGCATGCAACATAGCGGTCTATTTGCATAATAGAAGCCCGCATCGCATACTGGGGATGAAGACACCAGAGGAAGCTTTCTCTGATAAGAGACCAGATGTGGGTCACTTCAAGATCTTTGGCTCATCGGTATATTTCCATGTGACAAAGGATGCATGGAAGAAGCTTGAGCTGACAACAAAGTTGGGGATATTTGTGGGGTACACTGATACACCTCACAACTATCGGGTGTACTTTCCTACCAGTCAGAGTACAATGGTTCGTAGAGATCTCGAGTTTGATGGGAAAAAGGCCATGCAAGTTTCCCTCTTGAGGGAGCTCCAACTCTAGGCTGTGGAGGCACTGTTGGTTCCTAAGGAGGAGGAGCCTCAGACTTATGTGGAGCAGCCGCATGTAAAGGTTCCAAGAGTGGAGACATGCACTCAAGAAGAGTCTTCCAAAGATGGACGGGAGCACACAAGACAAGTTGACAGATTGTTGGAGGATGCAAGAGAGAATGTGGGAGCACTATCCTCAACGTAGACAGAGGAGGTCACCTAATAGGTACATTGGATACATGGCCCTTGCTGGGGAATGTGTTGAGACCGATCCATCTTCCTTTAAGGAAGCAGTGCAGCAGCCGATTTGGGTTGATGCTATGGTGGAGATGTATGACTCCATAGTTTGTAACAGTGTTTGGGACGTGGTTCCGAGACTAGAGAACAAGTCAGTTGTGAGTTCCCGTTGGCTTTACAAGGTAAAGCAAGCTACTGATGGTAGTGTGGAGAAGCATAAGGCAAGATTTGTTGCCCGTGGCTTTTCACAGGTCGAGAGGATCATGTTGCTGGCAGTATATTTCGACAGAGGAGCAAGATGTTGACATTTTGACAAAGGCATTATCAAAGTGTAAATTCTAGTTCCATAGAGACAGGATCGGGGTGGCAGCTAATCCCTTTCCTGTTGAGAGGGAGTGTTGAAATATGGCAACAAGAATATTCCAATTTAATTTGCCCTTGAATTAAATTGTGAATTAAAATAGAATTTAGTCTTAACAAATACTTGGAAATAATTAATTAATTTATTTTAAATTAATTATTTGGAGAAATTCAAGTTAGAAGTCTTTCTGAATTCAATGCAAGAGTTATCCCTTAAATTAAGGAGATAAGATTGAGTTATATTTGAGTTGTAATTAGTTAACTCAGTTTACTGAGTTAAGTCCAATTAAATTAGTTCTAAACTGTTTGAGGAACTAATAGTGAGTTAAGATTCAGTTGATGCATTAATGCACTCAACTAGTGCTACTCCAGTTAACTAAAGATTCCCTCATCAGAAACTCATGCATGTCTATTATGAAAAAGACCCAGTTGAGATTAATGTTCAAGGACAGTGTACTATCGGTTGCATGTGTTTTCTCATGGAGAAAACTCATGCATGCAGTCAAGGATTCATCCTTGACGATTGGGCAGTTTTGAAGGCTTGGTTTTCCACTTGGTAATAGGCTAATCATCCACAAGGAACAATGCAAGGAAATAGGAGCTTGGAGGGCAGAGAGGAAGGCTGGAGAGAAGCCAAGATTGCCTATGAGCATCTGTGAGGATTTTACTGAGAGATGGCTAGCTGTTAGAGCTAAGGCTTTGTATAATTCCTATGTATTTCCACCATGTATGATAATACAATAGTGTGGGGTTTTTAGCTGAGGCTTTCCCCAAAGTATTTTCCTGTGTATTGCGCCATTGATTCTTCTTCTTCTGGTTATATTATTCAGCTCAATCTTTAAGCTTCCGCAAATTGATAGTAGAAGTAAGTTATAGTATTTTGCTTTGATTTATATTGCATTATCGGTTTAACTTATCACATATTTTCTACACCTTAATGGTCATTTCTTCACATCCGACGACAGGTTTTCATCATTGGCCTTCGATCAGATGATTCCACAAGTGTTCAACTTCAGCTTCATTTTCACATTCACGGATTGTATTGTCATACCTTGAGGACCATTGTCATTATTGGTGGTTCCTCTCGTGCCTATTAACGGTCCACATCATTGGTCGGTAATCAGATGGTTTTCTTGCATGTTCGACTTCGACACATTCATTCGCATGTTAGAATTCGTACTTTGATAAGGTTGGGATGGAGTGAAAGACCCTAAGTTTTGTCTGATATAGCTAAGGTTGCGTGGAGTTATGTGTTGTTCATGATTATACACATGTTTCTTCTATACTAATGGTTGTGACCATACTGTGGGAATTTATATTTATGATGATGATCCTCCTATCTCGGATGGCTGCCTCCATACCTTGGATCTTAGATTTACAAATGATCCTTCCCACTCAGATGGTTGCACCCATGCTGTGGATCTTTTCTCATAATCCTTTCTATATGGATGGATGCGTCCATACTGTGGATTCATGTTTCGATATCAGATATATATATGTATATGTGTCCTTGATTTGTAGGTCTCCTGATAGTGTTTGTTCTCATCCTTGTAAAAGCTCGTAAAGCATCTCAGCCATCACTTCCCTGTTCTACCTTCATGCTTTAGGGGGCATATGTTACACAGTATTTTGTCACACCTCCTGCACTTCCTTTTATCATACCCTGGAGTGCCTGAAACTTGACAATCATGCAATACACCCATCTTGATATGCAGCTCAGATCCTCCCTAAAACATTGATGGAAAAATGCCTTGAGCCTTCCTGAAATAAAAGGGCTCTAAAACCCTAATTTTAGCATCATCACAACCCTGACACTTGGAACCCATTTTGGTCGCAAGTTGCATTATACTAGCCTCGCAATGCCAATGCACTTTTGGCTTGGATACCCAGGATGGTCCCTAAAAGGCAATTTTTCCCAAAGAGGACAAGAAGCTTCGTGATCTAGAGGCTTCCAGAATGACGAGTTGGAGGTTGTTCGGATTGGATGAGGTCAAGTTCTCTCAACTTGGCCCTTTAGTCTTAACCATACGAGCTACCTACTTGAGATGAGGGCCTTCTCCTGTCTTTGGAGAGATCCTAACTACTTTTCCCTACCTATGTATTCATTCTCTCCCATTCCCAAATGGTTGGTCTTTGGCTATTTGCATCCTTATGCTGAGATAGTGCCTACATGCTACTCATTTGGTTTGGAAAAGGAGTGCTTGGAGAGCTTGAGCTTGGACTTGGACATTCACTCAAGGAGAGCTTATTAACATCAAGGCTTGGTTGTATGCTTCCTCCTTTATTTTATTAATATATACAATTGTTAGTTCACTTTCCATAAATGTTTATATTAATGCATCATTTATCTTAATGATCCTTGATATGTTAAATGGATTACTTTCAATGATAATATTTGTACTTGTATGCTTCGTTATGTCTTTGATCCCTTGCGCGGGTATGCAAACGTTGTGAGCAGTAGAGTTGAGCTTGAGGCGCAAGTGATTTGAGGTCTTAAACAAAGGAGTATGTTATAGCATTAGAATGAGGTAGGCCATCTTCCTCTTCTCTCGTTTCAATTGTAATGTAGCAAAGTGTCCTTGTAGATTGTCATGTAGGTTGTTAGTCCCACTCATTAGGCTAGAGGGATCGTATATGTCCACAGAGATTATTTTCCTAGACAACATCACCTGCATTTAAGAATGATCTTGTTCATTATTGTCAGATTGGCTGATAGTGCATCTCTTCATGTGGCAAATAAGTCACATATGCAGTATTCTCTAGAATTTATGGAGCCAACAATATTCAACTGGAGTGAAGGGGTATTGGTAAACATGAAAGAGAAACTGACTAAAGTAAAATATGGATCGTTAAATAATTTTGGCTATGGTTTGATTTTGATTTCTTTTGCTTTAGAGCAGATTCTATTACTTAGGCCACAACATATCACGCTCGAGCATGTAGATCCGAGAGTCACACAGATGAGGAGATGGGTAGATCTCATGTCTAGACATGCAGGTCCATTGTCGATAAGATTCACACTTGTCTTCTTCAATTGGCTATGCATGCAGCTCAGTATGATAGAATATTATCCATACGCAGGGATGGATTTCTGTAGAGACCTGGAACTCGTGCTTCCTGATGGTGAGCGATGGGTTGCCATAGGTAAAAAAATTTGAACATTTTTGCATTTTTAAGTTTTACAAGTTTTGGTGATTTTTAATGTATATGAGACTAAACTAATGGTTTGTACACATGCAGATATTGTACCTCTTCGACTAGTGGGATCTTCTTATCTTCATCTTGTAAAAGACCCACATCAGGCACCAACAACAGTACAGGTTGTTGCAGCAAGACAAGAGGTACTACAGAAGCTCAATATGGTCAAGACCCTAGCAGAGGTTGAGCGTCATATGGAGGGGTTGACCCATGGCATAGATGAGACTATGGTCAACGAACTCCCAATGAGATTGCAGCAACATATTATCGGTATGCCTAGTCGTATCAGTCGAATATTGTGCAAATGGCTCACGTGGTGGTGTGCTATCATGAGCACTATGTTTAGTTTAGTAGGAGGCTTATAGCCATATTTTGACTACATGTATATTTTAGGTCGTGTGGCCACATGTGTCTCGAGCAAATTTTTTGTAAAACCAATACTTTGATATATGTATATGTATATATATGTGTGTGTGTGTGTGTGTGTGTGTGTGCAATGTTTCTTATGGTTCTATTATTTATTTCAATGTGATGTGATGTGCATTGAATTAATTTACGTGTGACACAAATGTCTATCTAAAACATGATTAGCCAATGCATCTGTCAAGGTATTTATATTTCTAGAAATATGTTGATGCTGGATGAAATCAAAATATCTTTCCAGAAGTTGAACCCTCATGAGCATGTGGAACATAGTTGGATTTCTAAACGAATAGACATTAGTAAATTGTAGTACTACAAGTTGTGAGTTGAGTCTGATAACTATACAACATATACCATGGGTAATAGTATCTGACAAGAATTTGATCACTACATTATACTCAGCGATGTTATTTGTAGAGCGTTCGATACAAATTCCTTGTAAACTCACTAACTCGTCATTTGGAGCATATATAGCCCAAGCTGCGGAAGAGAGGTTCTGAATACTACGACTAACACCATCATCATAACCAATGTATCGTTCAAGGGATGTCGACATTTGCAAACCAAATGTAAACAACATTAACATAAACCTTGGAAACTCTAAAAGGAACACATTGGAAACACACTCAATTACACTTATCTATAATATGTACCCAATTCACTACACAAAATCTCAAGCATAGTATTTCTAAAGGTACGTCATATTTCTAGGTTGCGCCAAAGGAATTCCATGAAAATCAACTAGCTCATAGGCCCCTATAGCAAGAACACATTTGACAATATATGGACCTAGCCACATTGGCCCAAAGTTCCCTAATCCTAATTTATCATACTCTTGATCATATAAAAAAACAAGGTGTCCTTCTAAGAAGACACGAGGCTTGACACTCTTGTCATATTGTGCCTTGACATGTTTCTTATGGGATTCAGTAGCCATCGTGGCATCACATTAGGTTTCATCTAAGTGCATCAGATGTTCCTCTTTCACAAAAGTAGAAAGGAGGAGTTTGAAAACAAGTTTGAGGGATGGAATTTCACATTCAATTGAAAGGATTGCTTCTAGACCATAAACCAATTGGAATTGTGTGAACCCGATAACAGTCCTTACATAGGTTCGATACGCCCACAAGGCTGCATAAACAATGATGTCAATCTAATTTATTTACGCCTATCATATGTTGAAGCATTATTTTGACAACTTTATTAATTGCCTCAACTTTCCATTTTCTTGAGGGTAGTAGGGAGTGTAACTTTCATGGGAAAGTCCCGGCTTGGAAGTCAGTTCGGACATCATGAGATTGCGAAAATGTTTTCCATGGTTTGTGACTACATCTTGTGCAACACCAAACCGCGCAATGACATGGTTGAAGAAAAATAGAGTAGTTGTTTCGTCGGTAGTGTTATGTGTAGGCACCGCCTCAGCCATCTTGGTAAAATAATCAACCGTTAAGATGATATATCCATGCCCCCAACTAAGTGAGGGTTACATGTCATGAAATCAATGCCCCATTTTGCAAAAGGACGAAGGTGATAATAGGATGGAAAGGAGCAAGCGAAGCACATATATTTTGATCATAAATCTGGCATGCATGACACTTTTGGACAACGAGGATACAATCGCAGAATATGGTGGGTCAAAAGTAACCAGCACATAGGATTTTCTGTGTGGTTGCATATCCATACAAATTACTTCCACATGCCCCTGAATGACATTCATTTGAGACTTTCTTGCCTCCCTCATGGGTGAGGCACCTTTGAAAAACCATATCGATACTGCGGCAGTAGAGAGTGTCACTAATTATAATACAATGTTTGGCTTGATATCGGATACATCATTGGTTAGAGCAAGAGGTATCAGACCAGAAATTCTGGGTCTAGAGATATATGATAATGTCTCTATAACACAGGTTAGATGACAAGATTAGAAACAATGATTCATCTGGAATATAATTGTTAGATGTCATTTCAATTTCAGAATTGAGAAGGTCACAAATTATCTCAGCAAAAACTAGGGATTTATTCGACTTGGATTTGATGAATTCCAAATCGAACTCTTATAGGATGACAATCCACTTAGAGTATTTGCCCCCCGTTAACTATCATGATAATATGTACGTCATGGGATTGCGATCCAAAACAACCATAGTTTTGTGGAGCAAGATGAGCAGGATGTAATGGAGAAATATCTGGGCAACTTGAATAACCACCAAAGCTAACTTCTCGACATGGGTGTACTTGACTTTAGTATCATTGAGATTTTGACTCAAGTATGGTCACTAATTTTCTATATAGATTCTACGACTACAGACATAAGTATCTTCCCTATAACTAGTGGCCTGATCTAGAACTATAGAAATCAAAGACTATAAAGTTCTCCTTAGATAAATGGGAGAATGGAAAGATGATTACTTGTGGTCCGTCGCAAACAAGATGCTTACTTGTGGTCTGCCGCAAACTCTTCTCTCCTCTTGGCTTGTAAGCTCCAATCATAGCTCTGATCGCTATAATTAGAACTTGCACAAATAAACAACAACAACCAAATATCTACGATGACTATGTGGCATTATCCAATCACTCTATCCAATGGATCACCACAACATTGAAATATATGAATGTAATCATAACATAAAACATATAGGAAAATAATATATTCTTTGTATTAATATGAGAGAGAGAGAGTTTGCAACCAAAAGTGGAAGTTGATCTTGTAAAGATCCCTCCAAGTTGACTTGTCCTTCCTTTCCACAATGCACCTCAAAGCCACCCTAATTCATGGGAATGATAACTCTCTTATGATCAAAGCAACAACATAAGGGTATGATTAGTCTCCAAAAGCCAACCTCTAGCTTATGGATGGTAGTAAGTATATAGGAGAGGATGGTAGTTTAGGAATTCTTATCCATTTACCAATCTAGGCTTGAGATCCATTGTTCATGGGAGGATGAGCTCAAGTGATAAGAGGTGAAAACTCCAAGGTAGGATCAGATAGGATCGAAATTTCTTATCCAAGGTAAATAGTTGTAAAAACTCTTAAAAGCTACTGGAAGAGGAAGCTTCGAGATTCTTTTATTTTTTCATAAATTTCTAGAATTAGCACACCCCCAACAAGGGAAAACCTACTTTGATCAGAGCAAGTGCAGAACTGAGCAACCTATTGCTAAACATAGGTCCCTAAAGTGAAAGGGTGTGTTGAGCCTTAAAATCACTATAATGAAGCAGTCAAGGTCAGAAACTAAGGGATATGGGAGAGTCATGCTTGGGGATTTATGTAGGGATGATGAAAAGGTGTTCGTGGATATTGATGGATCTAGTTTGTAGGCCTCTTGACCAGAAGTGACAAAATTTCCTATAACATCTTGCATTAGGACTCCACCAAGTCCAAGTCCTCCCTTATAGGCATCTGTACACACCACAAACTCTTTATTCGGATCTGCAATCTTGAGAACTTGAGCATTTGTCAACAACTACTTCAACCACTCAAAACTTGCTACACATTCCTTTATCCATTCAAATTTATTCCCTTTTCGCTACAATGATTTGATAATATACGAAATTCCTGAGAAGTTCCTAATGTTCCTTCTATTGTAACCTTCTAGCCCCATAAATGACCTTACCTCATCCACATTCCTAGGAGCTACCCATTCCATCATAGCTTTTATCTTTTCTGGATCCAATATTATGCCTTCCTTGGAGATAACATGTCCCAAGTAATGAACCTCTATTTGAAATAAATTGCATTTGCTAAGTTTGGCATACAATTTTTGCTCCCTTAGCAATCTCAATAATGTTCTTAAGTGTTCGACATGCTCTTCCTCATTCTTAGAATATATCAATATATCACCAAAGAACACAATAACAAACTTGTCCAGATAAGGATGAAACACACTATTCATCAAGCACATACCTGGTCCCAAACACACTATTCAAGGAGACTACAACTAATTCATAATGCCCATACCTGGTCCGGAAAGTAGTCTTGTATATGTCTTCTTCTTTAATGTGTACCTAATGGTATCCAAATCTTAAATCAATATTTGAGAACAATGTTGCTCCCTTCAACTAGTCAAACAAGTCATCAATCCTCGGAAACATATACATGTTCTTGATTGTCGCCTTATTCAACTGCGTGTAGTCAATGCATAACCTGAGATTACCATCCTTCTTCTTCACAAACAACATGAGTGCACCCCAAGCTGACACACTTGGCCTAATGTATCCCTTGTCAAGCATTTCCTTTAAATGTAGCTTCAATTCCACTAACTCTGGAGTGCTCATCCTGTATGGTGTTTATGGTGTTGGTGTTTCCCCCGATACCAACTCAATAGAAAAGACCACTTCCCTGTGAGGCAGCAAATCTGAAATATATGCAGGAAATACATCCTGAAACTGCTATAAAGCTGGGTACCTTCTCAATACCTCTGCATCCTCAATATCATTACCTTTATCACTAGAAATATTCATTATGATTAACACACACCCTTCATGTGACTATGCTTCGCCTGCATAGTTGTCACCATTCTAACCGATGTAGCCTTCTTCTTACCCTGCAAGATTCTTTGTTCTCCATTGTCATCCAAGCATTCAATAGCCTTGTCATAACAATCTACCTTAGTCCTGTGAAGATACAACCAATCCATACCCAGAAGCATATTGTATGAACCCAACGGAAGTACATTAAAATGCATTGATGTAGGCATTCCATTCAGCTCAAATGCACAAGCTCTTACCCATTGATGAATTGTTTCTTAGAACCCACAGCATACATGTACATGTAACATACCTGTACTTGTAGTACATGCACCTCTAACGCACATGTGCATGTACCTATAACATACATGTACATGTAACATACCTGTACATGTACCTATACTTGTACCTCTACTTATATCCAACTATACTAACCAAGATTCTCCATGTACTTCTTTATTCAAACCACAATTATCCATCAGGTCAAGATTAACATAACTATAATTAGATCCAAGTTCAATCCAAATAGAAACAACTTGATCACAAAGCTTACCGTCCATCTCGATAATAGATACCTAGTGATTTGCCTGCTTGTTATCCAATGATGCATAGATCCGTGGAATGCTTTTCCCAACATCCCCAACTTTCTGCGCTTCTTGTGCACTGTAAATATGAGGCCTACTACCCTGATTCCATGGACAATCCTTCTTAAGATGCTCCTTACCACATGTCAAACACTGCAACTATCTCCTACCATCACCTTTGTTTTGTTGTTCTTCAGGTTGAGGTCCATTAAACTTCCTGTAAGGTACAACATTATCTTCCTCACCTGCATCCTGGGGTCTTTTTCTTTTCGGCTTCCAACCTTTAGTCTTGCCTTTCCCTTTCCAACCTTGCTGAGATTTTATCTTACGCTTTGATTGCTCATAACAATGCTTCAACTTCCTAATGACTTCTTCAAGTGACCAAGGCTCATCATACTCAATCTGATATTTAAATGTTAATGGTAATCCATTGACCAATCTTTGAACTTTGGCCTTCTCATCCTTAATATACAGTACATATCTCAATAACTCTAAGAACTTGGTTGTATATTCCTTGTTGTCGCACAAAGTGTCTAGGCACAAAGTGTCATAGAAATTTTCATAAGGGTTTAACGAATAAATCTAAAGTAGAAGCATGTCATTTTAAAATAAGATTTTCTGGGAAATTTTCTTAGTTTTTTTGGCTATCATTTTTCTCTTGTCTGTTGCCGTATTGAGCCTCCAGAAAATTTCGATTTTTTTTGTGTGTTGTCTACGTTTTGGGGTTTCTAGAAAATTTTGAAATTCTTTGCTCCATATGTTATACTCCTCTTTGTTGCATCCTCCTCTTGCTGCCCTCCTCTCTGTTGCATCCTCCTCTTGCTATCGTCGATGCTCATCTCTCCTCAACTTCCAAGATTACACCTGCAAAAAAAAAGAAGCTTCAATGCTGCCCAAACTTCCTTATTTCTCCATGCTCCTCCCTTTCTTCTTGTGTACTGCCAAGTCGTTGCTCCTCACATTGTTGTCCGTGTATTATCCTTCACCTACAACTCCTCGCCAATCCCCTCGCTCTCCTTCGCAGCCTTCTTCTCTTGCCCTCGTTGTCATCGTGAGTCCCTCCTCTCTGCCATCAAGCCTACCTGCGTAGCAAAGAACTCTCATTCGACTTTTTAGTTTTTATTTCATTCGCATTGTATATGCATTAGGTTAGTGTATTTTTCATTTCATTCGCATTGTATATGCATTAGGTTAGTGTATTTTTCATTTCATTTTTAATTTGTATATGCAATAGGGGTTAGGGTTAGTGCATTTTTTATTTTCATTTGAAATTCGATTTTTTGTCCTGATTGTTTTTTTTTCTTTTTCTTTTTTTTACATTTTCTTGTTTTATTTTTATTTTTACTTATGACTCTTTGATTTTGATTTTTTTATTTCCTTTTTCTTGTCTTTTTTTTTTTTCTTTTTTTTAACATTTTATCATTTTTTATTTTAACTTCTGGTTTTGATTTTGATTTTTTTTCATTTGAAAAACATAAAAAATTGTAGAATTTAAAATATCTAAAAAAAAATTAAAAACATTTAAAAAATCTAAAAAGGTTTTTTTTTTTTTTTTTACTATGAGATTACTAAGGAATTAAATCCACGAGACCTACACTTTTTCATCTTAAAAAACATTTTTTTATGTGGCTTATGGCCCATAAAAAATAAATAAATAAATCATTATTGAATTCCTTTTGATTTTATTACTTTTAGTCACATTAAAGAATCTAATTTTCTCATTTTACCACATTAAATTTATTACCTAAGGAATAATTAAATTGTTAATCTAAAGTTCCTTGGTGTCCTTTCGTGGTAGTGATTTCTCTATTGTCAGATGTGATTAATGTTCTTTTTTTTAAATCATTGACTATTGGAGAATGATAAATTAATTCTAGATCTGGGTTATTGAATAAAATCATTTTTAATCTAGAATCATTGCTTAGCAGTTAATTTTCATAATTCTTCATGTGATTTAATTGCTAGAACATATCGCAGTTTTGAGCATTTGCATTTAATCATTCATGATCGTCATTATTCATCACAATTGTAACTTGCTTTGGATAACTTGTTTTTATTTTATCTATCGTTAATTGAATATAAAGGCATTGGTCTATAATCATTTCTATCTTGTGGTTGTGTCTTGGTTGTATTAGTGTTTAATCTATTCATCTCAGTTAACCATGAATCATTTACATCCGTCAAGTTGTCCATCTTTAAGTCTCCTAGAGTCTATGTTTCACAGGCTATTCTCATTCATTCACCTTAGGGGGTACCCCCCTTGACTTGTCTAGGAGAGAATCTAAACAGAGTGAGTAAGGTTTAAGGTGGCAGCCCTTACTTTGAGCATTGTCATAGTGCCTAGACACTTTGTGTGAAAACACTCCTCATCCGTCATCGATCCCATCTTTAGCTCATAGAACTCCTTAGCTTACTATCGTAGTACCTATCTAACAAATATTTCTTCCTGAAACATCCCTTGAATTCATGCCAACTCAACTCCTTTGTCCTGATGTCTCTAACCTGCTTCACATCTTCCCACCAAATGTTTGCTTTCCCTTTGAGGCTGAAGATAGTTATTTTGGCCTTCATATTCTTTGTCAAATCATGCAGCTCAAAGAACTTCTTCATCCCGAGTAACCATGCCTCTCCATCTTATGCCTCTCCATCGTTCGGCTTCTTCAAATCTTCATCAAAGGTAGGTGGCTTTGCTTTCTTGAACTCATCTTAAAAATATCCCCTGGCATGCCTCCTGTGAGGATGATAACGATGATGACGATGGTATCTGTCGAAACCAGAACTAGAATAGAATGTGTGTCCATCACCTCTCCTATCCGACGTATACAAGAACCTACCATCTCTGATCGTGTAATCCTTATCCGGCCTGTACCCACCATGAGACCTCCTATCATATGTCCCATTAGTCTTGTCCTCCTGTCCATGACTAATCCTAAGTGGTCCATGTCTCTGCAAATATGAAAAAATCTGAAGGATAACTGCATTAACCTCTACTTGTTTCTCCTGTCCCTGAATGATTCTGTCATTATCTTCTTTGCAACTTCTTATTTTTGCCTTCAAACTTCTTAATGTGTCTATTATGTCAGGAGGGTACCCATCACCATGTTTCTCATCTACTCTATAGGGAGAATCTCATGAAATGTAGTATACCATCCTAGTAGTCATCTTTGATCTTCTTCTTCTTCCTACAAGCATACCATGTCGGCTAAACAAAAATATTAACATAATCAACATACCTCAGTATAGTTCAGGGGAGGATATCTCCTCTGCAAGATCAACCAAATTAGCATGATACATGTATAATCATAATCATAACAATATATCAACGTCATCTCAATCATTATCTAGTTACCATGCATGATGCCACAAGCTATAACACCAATGAGACACAATGCATGCATGACAACATATAGACATTGACATGCATAACAAATGTATTTACAACCGACATGCATTCATGAAAAACACAGCCTAACAACAACACCTTGAACTTCTACATGACAACACAATTGCAACAATGACCACCACCATGCATAAACATCAAGTGCATGTACAACCTACATGCATGCATGACAACCACATTCCATCCATCCATTACAAGGGGTGAACCATGCTCTGATACCATTCTATGGTATCATATATCACCTAAAGAGAACAAAAATCATACATCACCCAAAGAGAACGAAACCTGCTCTAATACCACTCTGTAACACCCTCCTCCCACACTTACCCAAGCTTACCGATCCACCGAGGTAAATATGTGATGAAGAGTTACTATGATATGATTCGAGCTCCTAGATCACCTTAAGGAAGTGAAACCGACGAATCAACACCTTATAGACCTCGCTCAACTGCTATAGGACCCCCAAAAGCTAACCAACCATTCTTAGTGCCCAACCCCTGAGTTAACTTGCTTTCTAATTGAACTAGACCCCCAGTCGCTCCCATGACAAGCCCTCCACGTGACTATAACCCTCTTGTCGCTCCCACAATAAGGCCTCCATGTGGTTGCAGTATTTTTCAGGCAGTTTTGTGCCAACAACCCTGAAATTTGAGCCACTTTTCAAGGCTAGGACTCAGGCCTCTCATCAGAACTTGATGAAATTCTCAGAAATGATAAATAACAAGAAGACAAGGCATCTAATGCAAAACTTGAGCAAGGACCTGACCTGACTCATCCTAACCATGATAGACATCTTCTCAAACACATCATGAACATGTAATGTACAGGTCATAAATACACATTTGAGCATAAGGGCCTCATACTTATATGAGATTCATCAAGAAGGTTTGTTGCCCTCTCACGATAGTTGCATTATCATCTATTAGGGCATACATTCATTTACATTTCATTTACTAATGAAAACATGATGAGAAACATAACCAAATTTTGTCATAAAAATATGCTTATAACCAGCATATAAGCAACAAAATAACAATGATAGAACAACCATCAAATCCACATAATAATAAGTACATTTATTCATGAAATACAAGAGGAAAAGAGCTTTTATTAGCATATGCAAAAGCTAGCCAAGTCATGGACTTCCACATACCAACCGACCATAGATTGGGATGAACCAAATCTTTCTTTCAACTAATCACCCTCATCCCATATTCCAAGCATGAATGTGGGACTTACAACAAAGTCGACCATCCTTCTCAGGATTTACCACGTATCCCACCAAAACCAATCAAGGATTTAGAGTCTCGAAACAAGCACCAATACAACCAAGTTTTACCGTATATCCCGCCAAGGGATTCCTAGGGATTTACTAAATTCCCACCATATATCGGTCCATGGATCACTAGGATTATACAAGCATGGATGCCTCTAGATCTCTCCCCCTAAACCATGAGGAATTTTCCCATCTCCACCCTCAGGATTTACTGCATATCCCACCTTTAATGTTACAGGGATTACTAGGCCTTTGGGAATTTTCCTTATACCACCCCACTCAGTTTCGAAAACATCTGGTAATCCATCTCAACAAAGTAAGAGAAACCCCATCACACCATGGCTATCTGGAAATGGTAAGGCAAGGCTGAAACCAAAGGCACACCTGGAAAAACCCATGCCAATGACAACAAGATAACCAAATACACACATCCATGTACCATGCATGCCAAAACTAGCAAGGAAATCATACATGTAACTTGATACCTGCAAGTAATCATGTTGTAGAATCTTAATCCAACTCTTCTGTGCTTGATTTTTGCTTCCCTTTTCTTTATTTTCCTTCCTTTTTCTTCCTTTCTCCAATGCTAGAGTGCTCCAAGAATGCTCTAAGTGTGCAAGAATATGAGAGATTACGAATAATAGAGAAAGCTCCAATCTAAAACTGACAAAAGGTTGTGAATTGATCCTCGGAATCCTTTTTATCATTAAGGCCTCTATTTTCTTCAATTTCCATTCATTTTCCTCCTCACATGCAACCGGTGACCTTTCACCTTCCTTTTCTCCTAATTTCCTTTATTTTCATAAATAAAATGCCAATTAATGCCTCTTGCCTTTCCAAAGCCTTTTCCAATTTCCCCTTGCCATAATAAACCAAATGAATGCTCGTTAGGATGTTTTTCCCAACATTTAGCTTGGAATACGTGTCCCATGACCTTTGTCTTATTTTTCCTTTATTAAATTTATTACATGGAATTTTAACCTGAGATTGTTACTGATCTACTCCTCCAATCACTGCTAGTAAAGATTTATTTTGAGCAAGACAACTCTACAACACCTCGAGCACTGACATAGTTGAAGGAGTCTGAGCTAAATCCTCAACTACGTTGTAATTTTGTGCAGCTCTTGCACAAGGATTAAATGTTGACTTATGAATCATCCCTTGAAGAGGTTTGATAGTCAATTCAACAATTGGTTTCTCTATCTAGAGAGGACTAGAAGTAGGTTGAGTAGATTTGGAAGGTTTATCATCATCCTTTCCCGTAAAAGGATTCATTTTTCCATAGTCCTTATTCCTTGTAGCCACCAAGACACCATTCTTATTGCTAATAGTGGTTAACATCATCACCTAAGAAGAGGAGGATGGGTTTTGAGCAAATGTATTTGTCTCATGGTTTGGGAAAGGGTCTGTCAAAATGGTAGGTGCAGTGGACACACCTTTCAAAAATATATTGATCTTTGCACAATGTGGATAGTCTTTCGTGAAATGTTCATCATTACAAATAAGGCATGGGTAACGAGGCTTTTTCTTCTCATCAAGCGATTGATTCTTCTGCTTTTCTTATGGAGGTTTCTCTTGTTTATTATTTCCTTTACCCTTTTTCTTACTTCTAGGTTGCTGAAATTTTCCCTTTTTCTTACAACGTTTATATCAAAATTACTCACAGAAGCAGGATTGGAAAGGTTTTGATTGGTCATAGTAGGAGCAGATTTTGAATCAGATTGATTAGAAGATTTGCTCGTCGACTATTGACTAATGGAACCAACCATGCCATCAGTAGTGTGTGATTCCTTCGAGGGGAGAGCAGGTGGAATAGTATGTTGAGGTCATGGAGAATTAGGTATCTTGTTATAGAGCGTGCCAAATTAAGTATAAATCAAATCTAGGTATTGAGCACGAGAAATGACTTGCTCTTCTGTAACAACTTCATCTTTGGGAATGTCCTCAGTTATAGTAGACAAGAGTGATTTGATGAACCACTCTAACGATAACTAATTGGGAATGTAAGTTTTGACCAACCAACCTCGATACCTCCACTCATGAATATGATTGGATATATGAGTGGGGTCAAGTTGCTTCAAGGAGGTCAAAAGCTCAGTTCTAGTTTCATAATGGATGGGCAATTAGAAATGGTCGAGTAATGTAGTTGTCAAGGCATTGAAGTTGTTAATTGAAGCCTGTGGTAATTCAACATACCACTTAATTGTCCTACTAGTAAGAGTTCTCAAGAAAAGCCGTAAACTAATGGAACCATCATTTAGGGAGTTGGATGAACACCAAAAATTATACGTCATAACGTGAGTGGATAGATCTTCTCTAGGATTTCCATTAAAGTTTGGACTATCACTCAATAATTTGGTAGGAATGGCCGACCACCAAGGAGAATGACGTAGGAAGGGGCCTGCCAATACCAGGATCTTAAACATTTGTTGCCTATCAAATGTCAACATACAACAAGGCTATACAATTCAGAACGCTCCTTAGATTCTAGACTTCAGCATTCGATTCATTATATTAATTCAAAAGACCATTAGTGGTAATAACCCATACCTGGGCTATGCAGCGTTAAGCCAATTGCATCGATTTCATATTGACTGTAATTTAAATTAAATTGGCTCGGATATTTAATTAGCAGTTCCAACGAACAGACACATGCACTATTATCAAATCGAGCCCAGTTTTCTTCTTATAAATATCCACGGATTCTACAACCCGATTAACCATAAAAGCACTGTGACAAACTCATACTTCCGCAATCCAATTCACTCATAGATCGACTGAATTTGAATGTATACCTTTAAGTTCTTTTGTTGTTGCACAGTACCTCCTCTGTCTCTGCTAAGGACTGCAATCATTCCATTCTGTAAAACGTTAACACATTATTAATATCAGCAAATACAACAGTTGTTTAGATTTCCAAAAATGATTTCACCATTCCGGAAAGTGAAATTGCCAAAGCCGTGGATCAATCTCCTCTTAATTGATATCCGAACCCATCCTTTCTCTGAGACATCGATTTTCTACGTCCTCTGTTCAAATGTTAACTTGGACTCTGCGCTATCCTGTTTTGTTCAACTCTATAAGTCGATCACATCCAAGCCTGCAACCGAAATTATAGATGTCACAGCCACGCATGTAGGAAGGCGCAGCTCTTCAAGGAGAAATCGCTGGGTATATACGCCCACTTAACTTGAAACCTGTTATCCTTTAACAGTAAATTTATCAACACACATACAGGCGTTCAAACCAAACCAGTGATCGTTGATTGCTCTATCACATGACGGACAGCTTCAAGCATAACTGAGATGGGATTCAAGAAATGTGCGAAGACAACATTCAATTCAAGGCGGGATATCCTCAAGAAAACCCACCTGCAACTATATATTCAAGGCGATCTATCATAACACGAGAGCCAAGCAGATTAACAATTAACAATTAACAATTGACAATTAACACAGCGCTTCCATATGAGGGAAAGTAGAACCATCAGCACCCATGTAATTCCAACGTTATATAACATTGATTTCTGCAACCATGTGCAGAATCACATCTCAGAAATTGTTAAGCGCAACCATGTCCATACAAATCGAATTCAACATACATATATTTACATAAAACAAACATTCACACAGTTATATTCATGGCCAGATATTCCAGGTCGATGGCCTTTTTACAATTGCCCAAAGCTCCCAATCGGAACTTTTCACACTCACCCCCCCAAATCTCTACGAAGAGTCTCCTTCTTATCACAATTTCCACTATATTTTATCCACTAGTTCCTCTAACAATAGATAATGTATTCTCCTATCATTAAAAATCAAACAGAAATCTTCTATTTCGTTGCTTTCAAGCACACCTAGACTAACAACTATTATCTCTACATTTAAATAAGATAATCTCTTATTTATTACAATAACAGACTATTTGAGGAATCCAACCTCCTCAATAAATCTATTTTTGACCGACAGCTAATGAATTTCACTCTATTTTAGCCACAACATGTGACCATTTCATCACATTGCTGGCTGGGTCTAGATGCTCCTGCATCAGACTCCCAAAGTTTAAATTAACCCTGATCTCCTGATCATGCAATTCTGTTTTGTGTCCTCCTGGATCCCATACTTGTCTTCTGGAACAAAGCATTTCTTTTCCTTTCATTTGACTGCTCAACTGAGTCAAATGTTTCTCAGCACCGACGACAATACCTGCATTCACCAATAAATTGTTAGTTTTAAAAAAAGAGGACCTTTCGGTCTCTTTTGATGCTTCAGGCATCAATCTCCCATCATTGACTTTCTGGACTTCAATAGATCTTGTTTCGAATTGTTGGCCGCTTTCGCCTTCATCCTGCTGATTCACGGTTTCCTTAATGTCCCTACAGACCCAACTTCCTTGTGGATTTTGATCTTCCATTTCACTGCCAAATAACTTCTGCTCGATTCCTCTGATTTCGACATCATATCTGTCAATGTCGTTTTCTGTGCCTACAGTTACATCATTATTTGAAAATTTATAACATTCATTCAACTCCATAAATGTTAAAAATATTTCATTTCTATCATGCACAGTAACAGTAATTTCTCCTGGATCAGATTCAACAGGTTTTCCTCCTCCATCAGGTTCCTTTAGCCACCGTTCCAAAAACTCAATTTCCCTCTGAAATCTTTTTAGCACTTCATCACTACCTTTACTCTGGTAATCTTCCTGAGTTATCTTGGTTTCAGCATCATTACATCGAAAACTTTCATCAGCAATTTCATTAAACAAATACATTTGTTTATCTTGGAATTTTTCTTCGGCGTTTCCACTTTTCTCCTGTTCCATAACAGTTTTGAATTGCTGTCTTACTCCCAACAAGACTTCATTTATGATTTCTTCCTGTTGTGATAAATCGTTACCTTCCTTCTCTGAAAGGAATTTTCTACCAAACTTTACCTCAAACGTTTCATTCTCCTTTGTGACAGTTCCATCAGACTGCTCACCATCTTTTGCACATTCTGCAAACATACATAAACTGTGAGAAAAATTGCAAGACTGCATAGCCTCATCTGCTTTTCTCGCCAACACATCTTCAGATGCCTCTAAACTATCCAAATAGTTCATGAGATCCTCCTCTTTGATCTCTTTACCCAGACTTTCACCCTGTTCTGGGCCACAAATTGAAACATCCATTTTTAACTCAGACTCTCTGAGTTCTCCACAACTCAACATCTGCTCGAGCTTCCTTAGCTCTTCTGCCAACTGTATGTTTATCAGCGTTTTCCTCTTTGCGTGTAGCTTCTGCCACTTCATCCTCTTTCTCATGGTCCAACCATGTGTCCGATTTTTCACATTTTCCTGCAACAACTCCATCAAAAATTCAAGGTGAATTGTTATTTCAACTTTCTGCCGCTCATACTCTTCATCCGTCAACTGCTCACATATGCCACTTACCTTGGCATTTTCCCTCTTCCTTCCTCTGTTGAGGTCTTTTCCAGAACCTCTGAAATGACTATCAGCAGTCATCTTCATCAGTTTCACAATCTGCCATTCACTCACCACATGCAATTAACTAAATTAAAAAAACTTGAATCCTTCAAACAGAGCCAAGCTCTGATACCAAAAATGACGCAGGAAGGGGCCTGCCAATACCAGGATCTTAAACATCTGTTGCCTATCAAATGTCAACATACAACAAGGCTATACAATTCAGAACGCTCCTTAGATTCCAGACTTCAGCATTCGATTCATTATATTAAATCAAAAGACCATTAGTGGTAATAACCCATACCTGGGCTATGCAGCGTTAAGCCAATTGCATCGATTTCATATTGACTATAATTTAAATTAAATTGGCTCGGATATTTAATTAGCAGTTCCAACGAACAGACACATGCGCTATTATCAAATCGAACCCAATTTTCTTCTTATAAATATCCACGGATTCTACAACCCGATTAACCATAAAAGCACTGTGACAAACTCATACTTCCGCACTCCAATTCACTCACAGATCGACTGAATTTGAATGTTTACCTTTAAGTTCTTTTGTTGTTGCACAGTACCTCCTTTGTCTCTGCTAAGGACTGCAATCGTTCCATTCTGTAAAACGTTAACACATTATTAATATCAACAAATACAATAGTTGTTTAGATTTCCAAAAATGATTTCACCATTCCGGAAAGTGAAATTTCCAAAGCCGTGGATCAATCTCCTCTTAATTGATATCCGAACCCACCCTTTCTCTGAGACATCGATTTTCTATGTCCTCTGTTCAAATGTTAACTTGGACTCTGCGCTATCCTATTTTGTTCAACTCTGTAAGTCGATCACATCCAAGCCTGCAACCGAAATTATAGATGTCACAGCCACGCATGTAGGAAGGCGCAACTCTTCAAGGAGAAATCGCTGGGTATATACGCCACTTAACTTGAAACCTGTTATCCTTTAACAGTAAATTTGTCAACACACATACATGTGTTCAAACCAAACCAGTGATCGTTGATTACTCTATCACACGACGGACAGCTTCAAGCATAACTGAGATAGGATTCAAGAAATGTGCGAAGACAACATTCAATTCAAGGCGGGATATCCTCAAGAAAACCCACCTGCAACTGTATATTCAAGGCGATCTATCATAACACGAGAGCCAAGCAGATTAATAATTAACAGTTAACAATTGACAATTAACACAGCGCTTCCATATGAGGGAAAGTAGAACCATCAGCACCCATGTAATTCCAACGTTATATAACATTGATTTCTGCAACCATGTGCAGAATAACATCTCAGAAATTGTTAAGCGCAACCATGTCCATACAAATCGAATTCAACATACATATATTTACATAAAACAAACATTCACACAGTTATATTCATGGCCAGATATTCCAGGCCGATGGCCTTTTTACAATTGCCCAAAGCTCCCAAGCGGAACTTTTCACACTCACCCCCCCAAATCTCTACAAAGAGTCTCCTTCTTGTCACAATTTCCACTATATTTTATCCACTAATTCCTCTAACAATAGATAATGTATTCTCCTATCATTAAAAATCAAACAGAAATCTTCTATTTCGTTGCTTTCAAGCACACCTAGACTAACAACTATTATCTCTACATTTAAATAAGATAATCTCTTATTTATTACAATAACATACTATTTCAGGAATCCAACCTCCTCAATAAATCTATTTTTGACCGACAGCTAATGAATTTCACTCTATTCTAGCCACAACATGTGACCATTTCATCACATTGTTGGCTGGGTCTAGATGCTCTTGCATCAGAGAATGACAAATGGGATCATTCGTGAGTCGGGATAAATTTTGTAACTCAATTATTGAAACAAAAGGAAACTATCTATTAAAATCTATTTGTGGAGATTGACCTTGTGGCTAAAGGTTAACCAATGATGGGGGATATCCTAGGTATGATGAAATGGGTTGAGCAACTAGAATTTGCATTCCAGGATTAAGAGGATTTTGATAACGAGGATGACCGTAACCAAGTTGTATAGTTCCACAAAAACCTTGGTAAGGTTAGAACGACTGAGTCTAGATCTGTTGGCCTGGATAAGACACTAGTGGTATAGTAGTTTTACCAAAAGACATTTGTGGAATGCCTTGGAATGGTTGCTCGGATGGATATTGTATCATCCGAATATTGGGTTGATTGCATGGTACCTATGTCATGCCATGCATAGGTTGGTTTACTTGCATCTGAGGTATAGACTGACCAATAGGTGGAATCTGTAATGCACCCTAAAAAGGCTAGGTAGATGGGATTTGAGAGGTCCCAGGTACTATTTGACTAGGTTGTATTTGAGATACAGTCTGAACAGGTTGACTCACTTGAGGTGTAACTTGGGAAGGTTGAGGTATAGATGGGGCAAATTGAGAAGTAGGAAATTGGGGCATAGCAAGAGCGGGTTGAGAGGTTGGGATTTGATTTAAAACCAAACCACATTTAATGGGAAACGTAGGATGCCAAGTATTACCAATTATTCTTGGAAATGGAGGGCCCATAGGAATAGGACTTGAATAGCATGGAGCACCAACTTGTAGCATTTGATCAATAGATGGGAACATTCCAGCAATAGGTTTCCCCCCTGCTAGAGGATAAGGAGTATAAGGAGGAAAATTCCCCCTAGGAGGAGGGTACCCAGCATAAGATGGAGTAGGTTGTTGTAGATGTCCCAATACACTAAGAAATGGGAAATATTGTTGCTCCCAAAGAAGGTTGGGATGCAATAGGTGGAATAGGATATGAGGTGCTCGTCAAAGAGGTACTAGATAGCATTCTAGATGAAGATGATAAAGGAGAATTCCTTGGACTAGTTGACACACTAGAAAAAGTTCCAGACATGACTAGTAGCTAGGTGGCACTGATGGACCACCATACAAATGAGTTTATGGTGAAGTTACAAACATAGAGGTTGTTTCAACTTCAGTCGATTAACCCATGATCGTAAACACAAGTTGAGAGACCATTTTTTACTCGGTCATGGTTAAACTTCCTGAAGGAGTTTGCTGAGGGAATCTCAAAGGTGAACTAAAACGATGAGTTTGAGGTGAAGGAGCTCAAATTTGAGTATAAAGGGTAAAAAAAGGATAAGCTTGGTAAAGAGGAGTCCCTCTTAAATGGATAGGAGATGAAGATCGAGACTCTGCGGTTGAGACAAAGGTAGAGGAAGAGAGGAATAAGTCGTGGAAGTAGTTGGTTCAATTATTTGAAGTTCCTCTTGTTGTAAAGTATCTGGAGACCTAGGTTCAATGACATCAGGATCTAATGTTTCAAGGGCTTAAGTTTTGACTGCATGAGACTCACAAGTTGGTAAGGATGTGATTTCAGGTTCAGTACTAATGGGAAGTGACAATTTTGGTTGATTAACTTTAGAAGGGGTAGCTTCCGAAGTACCAGTTTCGGTAGTTTACGTTTTCTTATTCTTACGACAACCAAGTGTTGCCTCTGGAGGTAAAGGAGGTAATATTTTAATTCTACATGAATGATGGGGTTGTTAAGGGTGTTCTTCAAAATGGATTAATCAATTTCATAAATTAACAACACAAATAAAACAAAAAGGTAACTAGGCAAAATGGTTTACCAAGTAACTGTGAACTACAATATATTGATTCCAATATGTGCAGGAAGTCTCCATGATCACAGTAGACAAGGCGATCGTCTCAGTTACATATGGAAGGATAGCAACCTAAAGGGGACTTCCAAAATATACCTGGAGGTACGTGGAAGTGTTTTCTAATGTGTCATGTGTGGCAGGAAGTATTCTGATATACTTTTCATACGTGCAGAGCCATTTGATATACTTGAGGGTACATGGAGAAAGATCTTATATACTTACGTACATGGAATACCAACTACCCCCAGAATGTAACGCAAATAAATAACGACAATCCTACGTTTTATGACGTCAGAACCTGCCGCTAGCCTAGACCTCTATGTTTGTCATTAATGTTCTAAATTCTCCTTAGATTGATTGAATAAATTTTAAGGTTAATCTTCAATTAAGTTTCAATTTCAAGGCTAATGGTACGAATTTACCTGAATTTCCTATGATGCAACTAGCATGATGAAAATAACTCTTTCATTTCAATGAAGATATTGTTGGCATTATTGTCATTGATGGCAAAGAAATAACATGAGTAGCAAGGCAAAGGAAAAGGAAAAGGCAAAGGCAACAAAGAAAAAGGAGCAACAAAGAAGTAGTATGTTTGATACTTGTGGTGATTGATGCTCATGGTTCTTGTGAGATGCATTATGCAACAGAGATTAGTGTTGAAGAGGTTGATAATGTACACAAAGTTGAACAGGTATTGTTGATGGCATGCTTGTGTTAGCGGAGTTATGGTTATATCTTAGAGAAAAAAATTGTTAAAGATTGTTTTCATATGTTTGTGATGATTGAGATGTTGTGATGCAAGGCAAAGGCAAAGGGAAAGGCAAAGGAAAAGGAAAAGACATGAAGAATATTGTGGTGCAAGGCTATATTAATGCATGTGATTTTAATATGTTGAAATTTATTTTAGTGACATGAAATTTGGATATGATGCAATTCCTCTTTATGTATTTTAATGTTCAAGAGTTTTGGAATGCAAAGAGACAAGCTTTGTCATTTTCAGATCTATGTGTGTGGAATACTAACAACCATCAAAGCATTCTTATAAAAATGTGTGAGGTTGCAAGGATAAATGGTTAGAGAATTAGAGAATGTGTGAGAGTTGATTAAGGTGTTTTTCACTAATTACCTGGCACATAAAAGAGCTGATGTGAAGAAGAATTGAGGAGGATAAACAAAGAGAAAGATGGAGGTATGCAGATTTATAGACCATGTAACCAACACTTTGTTTTCTTTATGTATCAGGGGATTATAGTCTCCTTTCATGTTGCAACTTGATAAATGATAGGTTGGAGCCTGTTCAAGTAGGAGCCTCTTGTGGGTTGTAGCCTGCAAAAAAATTATGGGAGTTGGAGCTTCCTTGCATGTTGTAGCTTGCAGAAAAATTGAGGTAGTAGACGCTTGTAGGTTGGAGTCTACATAAAAGTAGATGTAATAAGGAAGTAGGAGCTTGTCTTTGCATCACAACAATAACAAAATCATGGTTTTCTCCCTTTATGGGTTTTCACTTATATCTGGTGTCCATATATGTTGCTTTTATGTGTTGATGTGATGTTTTTTGGTTTATTTTTTACTTGTTGTTTGCACATTAAAGTTGATGGTAATTATCTGTCAACATGCTCATTTAATGGTTCACTTAATGATTTCAAAGAAAATGTATTTAATGTCCATGAATGTACTAAACTAATTCACCTCCCCCCTTCTTAGTTTAGTCAAGTTTTCATCAATTGGTATCAAAGTAGGTTCCTTTTGTGTAAGCCTAATAGCTTGAAGGTAGATCTGGTTGAATATGGATTATCAAAAAGTACATGTGCTTAGTACTGAAAACTTTCATGAATGTAGAGATAAGGTAAAATCAGAATTGATAGCTTATGGACGTGGTGTATGGAAGCTTGTATGTGATGGATACAATAAAGATGATTCCCCTTCTATTGAAGAACAATAGTGGAACGCTAAGGAAAAATGTGTAATGTATAACAATATTCATAATAAGGATCTTGATATGGTTATAGACCTTAAATATGTAAAAGAAATTTGGGAAAGGTTACAACTCATGCATGAAGGAGACACTAGTAGCAACATTGTCGAAAAGTAGCAAAATGCATCTGATGCTCATGAAGAAAATTTAGTTGGAGAACAATTCAAGCTCAACTTATTATTGGTTGAAATATAAAGATTGAGGAACGAAAGTAGAGACCATAAGAAATTTTTACAAATATGTGATGAAAGAAAACATGAATTAGAGGAAATTGTTAGTCTGGAGATTGAACTTGAAGAGGCAAGGATAACAGAACAGATGATGAATATTCAACTAAAGGAGAGAGGGGGACATTGTCAAAGATTAGAGTTTGATATTATTTTAGCTAGAAGAGAGTTAGATGAAAAGAATGGGATGTGTAAGCAGTTAGAAGAGGAGTTTGTATCCATAAAGAATGGAGAAAAGACACCCATAAAGGATAATAAAGCAACCCTAAAAAGACCTACAGAAGAAGAATCCAGCTACAATATGATTTGTAAAGAAGCAAAAACAAACAAGCAACAACAGCAAGAGCCAAAGAATGATATGAATAAATGGTCCTTTACAAAAAGGTCATTTGTTCCTAAAAAATAATTGGGTAAAGTTGGAAGATCGCAAAGGATATTCTTAGCTCCTTTTAAAGATGTCAAATGTTTTACTTGCTATGAACCTGTACATGTTGCAACATAATGTAAGAGAAAACAAATCAAAGCTAATCAACAACAAATGTAGCAAACAAGAAGGCTCCCTCAAGCATGCAAAAAGATAATACAATCATCCACTAGGTACACAAATAATTTTTATGGCTATTGCTATTTGTGCAATGAATTTAGACATAAAGTTGTTGAATACAAAATGTATATAAAGAAGAACATGAACTCAAGAAAATGCACATCATTCCCTCCATTTTTTGGTCAAACAAAGTGTTATAGATGTAACAATCTTGGTCAAAAAGCCAAGGATTGCAAACTACCATATAACGTAAAGAGTTATAAAGAGAAAACGAAAGCAACTCCAAGCAGACCAGACAATGAGCCAAAAGGAAATGCAAACAACAACATAAGGCAACTAACTAAGGTATGGAAGAGCAAGAAAAAGGAGTAGCCTAATATTTTAATATAAAAATGAAGTCACCATAGCCTCAGGTGGGGCTGCTCAAGAAAGAAAAAGAAGAATTCAAATAGTGTTAGAGGAGCAACAACATCTTAGGGGGAGAGCAACCCCAAAATATCTTGAAAAATATCAAGATTTTGAGGAAGCAAACTCCTGCAATGAAAAATACAATACATGTCAAGAATGACATTGCTAATGAAGAGAACAAGGATGTATATGAAAATGAAAATGCATTTGTTGATACTGTTAAAATATCCTCTCACAATTGTGATGGAATGAGTATTCCAACCAATTTATTTTCCTTTGAAGAACATAAAGTAGATTACATGAGCATGGAAGTGCAAGGGAAAAGGAATAGATAAGGTGCTTTGTCACACAAAGGAAGTCAGAAATAAGAAGGCTAAGCAAAAAGAAAAGCAAAAGAGGAAGTTTACAAAAAGGAAGAAACAGTTATTAAAGGACAAAGAAGCTAGTGTTAAAAGGTTGAAGTAGGCACCAGTCACCAAATTCAAGCCTGTGATTTTGTGCAAGTTTTACATGAAGTTATACACAATGTTCTTTCCCACATGATGCAAATATTGCAATTAAATATGAGGTATGCAAGCATTATGTCAATCAAAGTTGTTTGAAAATGGATATGAAATAAAAACATAAAATGAAATATATGCAATGAAATTCTCAAATGTGACTAGCATAGACTAGTGAGAGAGTAAAGAATCATCCTACACATAATTAAAGGAAATATTGAGCACTAGACTTATTACATTAAAGGCATGCCGGCCACAAGAAAAGAGCCATAATGATATGAAGAAAACAATGCAACATTAAAGCAATATTTCTATGATAGAGACATTTCATTTGAAGAAGAAGAAATAACATGATGTGAAAAGACCATTCTCCATATCTCTGGAAGAGGACTATCTTTACCACAATGTTTTGTGAAGATCATTAAAAAAAATAAAATTGAAAAAGGTAAATATGGGTCTAAATGCAAATGACGATTGATAAGCTAGTGCAAGAACTCAAAGAAAAAAAGATGCAATATTATTATTGCAAGGACATCTAATTAGCAAAGGAGAATACATGCAATAGAAAGTGAAAATGGGGAGAACACAAATTTCACCAGCACATGCCATTAAAAGATACATCACCAACATTGATATATTGAAGAGTTGCATACATTGGAAAAGGAGGGGAACAAGAGTTTATCAGCGCATCACCAGCATTGATATACTGAATAACTACGTACACTCACACAAATGGAAATGAAGGAAATGAAGCAAAACCCTAAAAATCAAGAATTGCTCCAAATACATTTTTCGTTAATTAATTACAAGAAAAGAATAAAGGAATAAGTTAGAATTTCAAGGAGGAAAACGGTAGTCCAAAGAGAAGCAAATGTTTAAAACAATTCCTATATGTAATGATAAGAAATGAATACCAGCAGGGAAAGTAATGCAAGGAAGAGTAATGACTATATGGTCATGAATATAATTATGGCTATTCAAAATAGACAGGAACATAAATGGTTGCAAAGATGATAGAAGGAAAAGAGGCAGATAATGAGTATTAAGCCTATGAATTCATTGGACAACCTTGTATCATATGCACTTGTTACATTGTAATTAGGGTTCTCGACATATGGCATAGTTGGAATAATATACTATGGAAAGCTAGTGTCAATTCAAGATAATGCTAGTCTCAATCCAATAAAAATGTTAGGTGCTTAAAACGTTGGTTTCAGTTATTAGACACATTTCAATTCAATCCAATGGAACAAATCAATTGGGGTAGGATTGTGGCAGAGAATAGCTTTATTATTATTATTCGACCCTAAGTGTTATTATTTATTGGGCCAACATTATCGTTAATAACTTATTCATTTATTATTCAATAAATTATGTAAGGCAGTTATTGAATAGATTGAAATTTACTCACATATTATACAATCAATTGTGTGTTCCCCCTTCATTTGCAAAAGGAACGAAGATACATGCAGTATCAATTTTATATGCACCATTAATATCTTTGGAGGTAGCGTTCAAAACAATGCTCACAACCTAGTGTTAATATCTTACAAGGCAACATTAATAAACTTTGGAGTCGATGTTCAAAACAATACTCAAAACTTAGCGTTAATATCTTTGGATGCAATGTTAATATCTACAAGACAATTTTAATATATTTGAAGGAAATGTTAATATCCTTGGAGGCGGCATTAATATCTACAAGAAGTGTTGAATAAAGGCATTAAATAACATATACATGCATATATTTGTAGCTCTCTCCTTTGCATATTTTTCAACTCTCCTTTGATATATTTGTAGCGCTATCAATGCTTTCCACTCTTGCAGCATATACATATCTTTATCATTTGTGTTCATTTATTCATTGGAGCAATATTCATTTATTCAATGAAGCAACATTCATTTATTCATTTGAGCAACATTCATTTATTCAATGAAGCAGCGTTCAATTATTCATTGGAGCAACATTATTTTATTCATTGGAGCAGCATTCTTGTGAGGTAGCATTATTTTTTTCAATGAATGAAGCAACATTCACATGATGAATGAATGATTCAGCTTTATTATTTTTAATGAATGAAGCAGCATTATTCACACTATTCACATTTATTAATGAGGCAACATTATATTATATATTAGTGAGACTTGGAGAAACCTACAATTGGAGCATTGTCAACATTATTAATGCAATAAAATATTATGGAACATTGTGTAAGACTGCATAAATAATACAAGGAAAATGCATTGGAGATATAACGGGCCATTTTCAAGATATAATGTACATGCATTGGTAAAAGTAGTTTTAATATTTAATTGTTGGGCAACTTTTGACGAGTCTGTTGGTATATTGCAAAACGTTCTTTGGAATTTTTGAGAGCGTTAATGCATGTATACATTGGCAACATTAATATTTAATTACTGGGCAACATTCATTCATATATTTATCATGGCAATCCCTAAATGGAGAGCATATTATTTGGAGCTTATTGTTTATATCTATAAGTGCAGCTTATATATGATTTCGAGCAGCATGTATTATGTATTATTTGGAGTAGGATTAAATTCGCATTCATTGCAAGTGTTAATATTCATATTGACAACATTTTATCATTGCCAACGTTATTTTCAATGCAATACCATTGGTTATTTTCAACAACTCGGATCTAAAGGAGGCAATGTTATTTTCAATGCAATGCATCTATTACAAATATTGCATTACAAGGTATTTCAAATGGTGAATATTACAAGATAATTCAAATGTTGCATATTACAAATGCTTGAGTGCTTTGATTATTCAAAGGCTTGAGTGCTTTGATAATTCAAATGCATTCAAAATGCATTAAGCAACATCATTTCTCATGTGGGAGAGCATTTATCAAGAGAGAGAGCGTTTATCATATTATTGGTGAGACCCTTTATTATGTTGGAGAAGCATTTATTATATTATTAGAGAGCGTTCAATATGCAATGTTCAATATTGCATTCTTTATATTATAGGAGAGCTTTCAATATTGAGCATTAGTTTATACTTCCAACAACTTAATATATTTTGGTGAAAAAAAAAAATTGGTGCTTATTATACAGTTTCATCAAGTTTTCTTCAAGACAATAATTATATGTGCTGCCAAGAAAATTATTACAACTTTGGCTCAATACAGTGCATTGGTATATATAAAATGCAGTGCCTTAATATTATGTGTTGGCTCAGTACAATGCGTTGACTTTGCAAATTATTATGCATTGAGAAAGTGTTCTTTACATTATTTATGCAGTTTTTACAAGAAGAATTCCACAAGAGCAATTATTTATGCAACGTTTACAAGAGGAATTGTACAAAATCAACATTTAGAAGAGCAGTGTTTACAAGAGGATTTGCACAAGGACAACCATGAATATTGTGAATACATTCAAGCCAGCGTTGATACATTATTTATGCATCGTCCATATTTATGCAGCTTTGATACATTATGGAGAAAAGATTTTTTAATTGAATTGACTTTTTCTTTGGAGCAGGTTTTGCATTATGAATTGAGATCTTGAATGATGCTACTTTTCTAAATTAGTGTTTTGTGCCGTAACTTAGTCTATACACAGTTTTTTCCATGGTTCTTCCAATGCATTCTTCAAACAGAGTTGTTGGCAACATGTTGGTTATTAATACCACATTCTTGTAAGCATGATCAATGTTTGGAGTAGCTCTCAACTTTTTGGAGTAGTGTTCATTTAAAGGCAACATTTATTTAGTTAATGGCAGCCTTCGTTTGATACATTGGAGAGATTTTGCAATGGAGAGCATTTGCAACACATATATTGTGGAGAGCAGTTAAAAAAGTATTTGACATATATTGCAAATGGTTTAATGTATTTGTAGCAGCATTAATATTTGAACTAGCATATTGTTTGTAGTGTGTGAAGCATTAAATATAATGAATTCATGGAGAACATTTATTATGGAGCAACTTTAACTATGGAGTAACATTCATCCATGGAGATTTATATCATCGAGACTATGTTATATATTCTGCATTAATATATTATGGAGAGCATTTTTACAACTATTCAAGATCTTTTGAATCCTTGATATATATCTTTGATACATTGAATTTAGGGTTTTCTGCTCTAGTTTATCAAAAGTGTGGCTTCCCTAACTGCCTCCAAGTGCTTGAATTGCATATTCTATTCAAAAAAGGTTGTGTATATAACACTACATATGTGGCTTCAAAACTTTTTAAGTCATGCAATTTTCAGCGTCCATTGGCAGGTCTAAAGAAGGGTTATCTCAAGGAGTATTGCTCTGTGATATTTCACATTATCAAGTCACAAAAGTTCATCTATTATGTCTGCAATAACAAGAAATATTATCAACAATCAAAGCATATGTAGTATGTCAAACCCCTTTCCATTAATGTCAAAGGGGGTGTTAAGAAAAGGAGAGGAGAAGTGTTTTCTAGGGACAAAAGGGGGAGGTAAGAAAAGAAGAGGAGAAGTGTTTTATTAGGACAAAAGGGGGAGGAGACAATTTTTGCCATCAGTGCCAAAGGGGGGGATTGTTGGCACTATTATCATTGATGGCAAAGAAAAATTGGGAGCAGCAAGGCAAAGGCAAAGGAAAAGGAGCAACAAAGAAGTAGTATGTTTGATACTTGTGGTGATTGATGCTCCTAGTTCTTGTGACATGCATTATGCAACAGAGATCTGTGTTGAAGAGGTTGATAATGTATGCAAAGTTGAACAAGTATTATTGATGGCATGCTTGTGTTAATGGAGTTATGGTTATACCTTGGAGAAAAAATTATTAAAGCTTTTTTTCATATGTTTGTGATGATTGAGATGTTGTGATGCAAGAAGATGGTTGTGATGCAAGGCAAAGGAAAAGACATTAAGAATATTATTGTGCAAGGTTATATTAATATATATTTTTTGAATATGTTGAGATTTATTTTAGTGACATGAAATTTGGATATGATGCAATTCCTTTTTATGTGTTTTAATATTCAAGAGTTTTGGAATTGAAGAGATACTGTTTGGAATGCAAAGAGACAAGCTTTTTCATTTCAGATTCATGTGTGTGGAATACTAACAACCATCAAAGCATGATTATAGAAATGTGTGAGGTTGAAGGGATAAATGGTTAGAGATTTAGAGAATGTGTGAGAGTTGATTTAGGTGTTCTTCATTAATTACCTCGCACATAGAAGAGCTGATGTGAAGCAGAATTAAGGAAGAGAAATAAAGAGAAAGATGGAGGTATGAAGATTTATAGACCAGGTAACCAACACATTGTTTTCTTTATGTATCAGGGGATTGTAGTCTCCTTTCATGTTGCATCTTGATAAATGATAGGTTATATCCTGCTAAGGTAGGAGCCTCTTGTGGGTTGTAGCCTATAGAAAATTTATGGGAGTTGGAGCTTCCTTGCATATTGTAGCTTGCATAAAATTCGAGGTAGTAACCTCATGTAGGTTGGAGCCTACAAGAAAGCAGATGTAATAAGGGAGTAGGAGATTTCCTTTGCATCACAACAATAATAAAAAATAAAAATAAAAATCGTGGTTTTCTCCCTTTATGGGTTTCCACTTATATCTGGTGTCCATATGTGTTGCTTTTATGTACTAATGTGATGTTTTTGGTTTACTTATTAGTTGTTGTTTACACATTAAAGTTGATGGTCATTATGTGTCAATGTGCTCATTTAATGGTTCGGTTAATGATTTCAAAGAAAACAGATTTAATGTCCCTGAATGTACTAAACTGATTTACCCTTCCCCCCACTAGGTTAGTCAAGTTTTCATCAATTGGCATCAGAGCAGGTTCCTTCTGTGTAAGCCTAATAGATTGAAGGTAGATCTAGTTGAATATGGATGATCAAAATGTACTTGTACTTAGTTCTGAAAACTTTCATGGATGGAGAGATAAGGCAAAATCAGAACTGATAGCTTATGGACGTGATGTATGGAAGCTTGTATGTGATGGATACAATAAAGATCATTCCCCTTCTATTGAATAACAACAATGGAACATTAAGGAAAAATGTGTAATGTATAATGATCTTCATAACAAGGGTCTTGAGACGGTTATAGACCTTAAATTTGCAAAATAAATTTTGGAAAGGTTACAACTCATGCACGAAGGAGACACTAGTAGTAGCATTGTCGAAAAAGAGAAGAAAAATAAGAGGAAGAAAAAGTTCTATCAAAAGGAAAGTCTTCAATCAAATGATACTTGTTCTACTACTGTAAATGCATTTGATGCTCGTGAAGAAAATTTAGTTGAAGAACAATTCAAGCTTAAATTAGTATTGGTTGAATAGAAAGATTGGGGAATGAAAGCATAGACCATAAGAAATTGTTACAAATATGTGATGAAAGAGAACATGAATTGAAGGAGGAAATTGTTAGTCTGAAGATAGATCTTGAAGAAGCAAGGAGAATAGAACAGATAATGAATATTCAACTAAAGGAGAAAGAGGTACATTGTGAAAGATTAGAGTTTGATATTATTTTAGCTAGAAGAGGGTTAGATGAAAATAATAGGTTGTGTAAGGAGTTAGAAGAGGAGGTTGTTTCCATAAAGAATGTAGAAAATAAAACCATAAAGGATAATAAAGCAACCCTAAAAAGACCTACAGAAGAAGAATCCAGCTACAACATGATTTTTAAAGAAGCAAACTAAAACAAGAAAAAACAATAAGAGCCACAGAATGAGATGAAGAAATGGTCCTTTACAAAAAGGTCATTTGCTCCTAGAAAAGAAATGAGTAAATTTGGAAGATCACAAAGGATATTCTTAGCTCCTTTGAAAGATGTCAGATGTTTTTCTTGCTATGAACCTGGACATGTTACAGCAGAATGTAAGAGAAAGCAAATCAAAGCTAATCAGAAACAGATGCAGCAAACAAGAAGGCTCCCTCAAGCATGCAAAAAGAGAAGACAATCATCCACCAGGTACACAAATAATTTCTATGGCTATTATTATCTGTGCAATGAATTTGGACATAAAGTGGTTGAATGCAAAATGTATATAAAGAAGAACATGAACTCGAGAAAATTCACATCATTACCTCCATTTCTTGGTCAAACAAAGTGTTATAGATATAACAATCTTGGTCACAAAGCCAAGGATTACACACTGCCAGATACCCTAAAGAATTATAGGGAGAAAACGAAAGCAACTCCAAGCAAACCAGACAATGAGCCAAAAGGAAATGCAGACAACAACATAAGGAAGCTACCTAAGGTATGGAAGAGGGAGAAAAAGGAGTAACCTGGTATTTCAATAGAAAAATGAAGTCATCATAGCCTCAGGGGGAGTTGCTCAAGAAAGCAAAAGAAGAATTCAATCAGTGTTAGAGGAGCAACAACATCCCAGGGGGAGAGCAACCCCAAAATATCTTGAAAGATATTGAAATTTTGAGGAAGCAAACTCTTGCAATGAAAAATACAATATATGTCAAGAATGACATTGTTAATGAAGAGAACAAGGATGTATATGAAAATGAAAATGCATTAGTTGATATTGTTAAAATATCTTCTCACAATTGCGATGGAATGAATTTTCCATCCAATTTATTTCCTCTTAAGAACATAAAGTAGATTACATGAGCATGAAGGTGCAAGGGAAAAGGAGTAGATGAGGTGCTTTGTCACACAAAGGAAGTCAGAAATAAGAAGGCTACGCGAAAATAAAAACAAGAGAGGAAGTTTACAAAAAGGAAGAAACAAATATTAAAGAAAAAAGAAGCTAGTGTTAAAAGGTCGAAGTAGGCACTTCACCAAATCCAAGCCTATGGTTTTGTGCAGGTTTTACATGAGGTGATACACAATGTTCTTTGTCACATGATGCAAATATTGCAATTAAATATGAGGTAGGAAAGCATTATGTCAATCAATGTTGTTTGAAAATGGATATGAAATAAAAAAATAAAATGAAATATATGCGGTGAAATGCTCAAATATGACTAGCATAGACCAGTGAGAGAGTAAAGAATCATCCTACACAAAATTAAAGGAAAGATTGAGCATTAGACTTATTAAATTAAAGGCATGTCAGCCATAGGAAAAGATTGACAATGATATGAAGAAAACAATGAAACATCAAAGCAATATTTCTATTATAGAGACATTTCATTTGTAGAAGAAGAAATAGCATGATATGAAGAGACCATTCTCCATATCTCTCGAAGAGTACTATCTTTAACACAATGTTTTGTGAAGATCATTAAAAAAATAAAAATTGAAAAAGGTAAATAAGGGTCTAAATGAAAATGACAGTTGATAAGCTAATGCAAGAAATCAAAACAAACAATGAAGCAAAATTCAAAGCAATATTGTTATTACAAGGACATCTCGCTAGCAAAGGACAATACATGCAATAGAAATTGAAAAGGGGGAGAATGCAAATTTCATGAGAACATGTCATTAAAAGAGACATCACCAACATTCATATATTGAACAATTGCATATATTGGAAAAGGAGAGGAATAAGAGTTTATCAGTACATCACTAGCATTAATATACTAAATAATTGTGTACACTCAAAAGCTACAAATGAAGCAAAACCCTAAAAATCAAGAATTGATCCAAATCCATTTTGTGCAAATTGATCACATGAAAAGAATTAAGGAATAAGTAAGCATTTCAAGGAAGAAAATGGCAGTCCAAAGAGAAGTGAGCACTCAAAATAATTCCTATTGTAATGATAAGAAATGAATATCGGAGCAGAAAGTAATCCAAGGAAGAAAAATGACTATGTGGTCAGGAATATAATTATGGCTATTCAAAATAGACATGAACATAAATGGATGCAAATATTACAGAAGACAGAGAGGAAGATAGTGAGTATTGTGCATATGAATTCATTGGACAACCTTGTATCCTATGCACTCGTTACATTGTAATTAGGGTTCTCAGTATATGGTAGAGTTGGAATAATACACTATGGAAAGCTAGTGTCAATTGAAGAGAACGCTGGTCTCGATCCAATAAAAATGTTGGGTGCTTGAAATGTTGGTTTCAGTAGTTATTAGACTCATTTCAATTCAATCCAATGGAATGAATCAATTGGGGCATGATTGTGGTATAGAATAACTTTATTATTATTATTACCCTCAGTGTTATTATTTATTGCGACAACATTATTGTTAATACCTTATTCATTTATTATTCAATAAATTATGTGAGGCAATTATTCAATTGATTGAAAGTTGCTCATATATTATTCAATGAATTGTGTGTTCCCCCTTCATTTGCAAAAGGAGCGAAGATATCTACAATATCAATTTTATATGCACCATTAATATCTTTGGAGGCATCGTTCAAAACAATGCTCACAACCCAATGTTAATATCTTACAAGGCAACATTAATAATCTTTGGAGTCAGCGTTCAAATCAATACTCAAAACTCGGCATTAAAACCTTTGGAGGCAGTGTTAATATCTTTGAAGGCAACGTTAATATCCCTGGAGGCAGCGTAAATATCTATAAGAATTGTTGAATAAAGGCATTAAATAACATATACATGCATATATTTGCAGCTCTCTCCTTTGCATATTTATTGCAGCTCTCCTTTGATATATTTGCAGAGCTATCAATGTTCTCCACTATTGCAACATATAAATATCTAAATCATTTGTGTTCATTTATTCATTGGACCAATGTTTATTTATTCAATGAAGCAGCATTCATTTATTCATTGGAGAAACATTCATTTATTCAATGAAGCAACATTCATTTATTCATTGGAGCAACATTCTTTTATTCATTGGAGCAACATTCTTGTGATGCAACATTAATTTTTTTAATGAATGAAGCAACATTCACATGATGAGTGAATTATCCAACGTTATTCTTTTTAATGAATGAGGCAGCATTATTCACACTATTCACATTTATTAATGAGGCAACATTCAAACACTTTAAACAATATTATACATTAATGAGACTTGGAGCGACCTACAATTGGAGCATTGCCAACATTATTAATGCAATAGAATGTTATGGAACATTGCGTAAGACTGCATAAATAAGACAAGGAATGTGTTTTGAAGATATAATTATCCATTTTCAAGATATAAGTACATGCGTTGGTAAAAGTAGCATGAATATTTAATTGTTGGGCAACTTTTAATTATTGGGTAGCTTTTGACGAGTGCATTGGTATATTGCAAAACTTTCTTTATAAATGCATTGATAACATTGGAAACAGTAATAATTATAATTACTCAGCAACATTCACTGATATATTTTATCATGGCAAATCCTTGAAATAGAAAAGCAAATATTATTTGGAAAGCTTATATATATATAATATATATATATAATCGCAGCTTATATATGATTTGGAGCAACCTATATTTTTTATTTTTTGGAGCAACATTAATATTCACATTCATTGCCAGCGTTAATATTCATATTGACAACATTCTATCATTGCCAACATTATTTTCAATGCAATACCACGGGTTATTTTCAACAATTGGGAATCTAAAGGAGGTAGTGTTATTTTCAATGCAATACGTCTATTACAAATATTGCATTACAAGGTATTTCAAATAGTGAACATTACAAGATAATTCAAATGTTGCATATTACACATGCTTGAGTGTTTTAATAATTCAAATGCATTCAAAATGCATTAAGCGAAAATGTTTATCATGGTGGAGACCATTTATCATGAGGGAGAACGTTCATCATATTACTGGAGAGAGCCTTTATTATGTTGGAGCAGCATTTATTATATTATTGGAGAGCGTTCAATATGCAACATCCAATATTGCATTCTTTATATTATAGGAGAGCTTTAAATATTGAGCACTATTTTACATTTCCAACAACTTAATATATTTTGGTGAAAAAATTGTTGGTGCTTATTATATAGCTTAGTCAAGTTTTCATCAATATAATAACTATATGTGCTACTAAGAAAATTATTACAACTTTGGCTCAATACAGTGCATTGGTATATATACAATGTAGTGCCTTAATATTATGCGTTGGCTCAATAATTATGATTCAGCACAATACGTTGACACTCCAAATTATTATGCGTTGAGAAAGCATTCTTTACACTATTTATGCAGTGTTTACAAGAAGAATTGCACGAGCAACACTTAAAAGAGCAATTATTTATGTAGCATTTACAAGAGGAATTGTACAAAAGAAACAATTAGAAGAGCCATGTTCACAAGAGGAATTGCATAAGAAAAATCTTGAATATTGTGAAAACATTCAAGCCAACGTTGATACATTATTTATGTTGTCCATATTTATGAAACTTTGATACATTGTGGAGAAAAGTTTTTTTTTAAATTGAATTGACTTTTGCTTTGGAGAAACTTTTGCATTATGAATTGAGATGCATTATGAATTGAGATCTTGATTGATGATACTTTTATAAACTAGGGTTTTGTGCCCTAACTTAGTATATACACGGTTTTTTCCAGGGTTCTTCCAATGCATTCTTCAAACAGAGTTATTGTCAGCATGCTTGTTAATAATACCACATTCTTGTAAGTGTGATCAATGTTTGGAGCAAATTTCAACATTTTGGAGTAGTGTTCATTTGAAGGCAACATTTATCTATTTAATGGCAGCCTTTGTATGATACATTGGAGAGAGTTTGCAACACATATATTATGGGGAGCATTGAAATAATGATTTGACATATGTTGCAAATGGTTTAATGTATTTGTAGCAACATTGGTATTTGAACGCGTATTGTTTGTAGTGTGTGAAACATTAAATATAATGAATTCGTGGAGAGCGTTTATTATGGAGCAACTTTTACTGTGGAACAACATTCATTCTTGGAGATTCATATCATCAAAACTATGTTATCTATTATGCATCAATATATTACGGAGAGCATTTTTAGAGCTATTCAAGATCTTTTGAAGCCTTGATATATATCTCTGATACATTGAGTTTAGGGTTTTTTGCTCTAATTTATCAAAAGTGTGGCTTCCCTAACTTCTTCCAAGTGCTTTACTTGTAGATTCTGTTAAAAAAAAGGTTGTGTATAGAACACTACATATGTGGCTTCAAAACTTTTTAAGTCATGCAATTTTCAACTTCTGTCAGCCGGTCTAAAGGAGGGTTATCTCAAGGAGTACTGCTCTGTGATATTTCACATCATCAAGTCACAAAAGTTCATCTATTATGTCTGCAATAGGAAGAAATATTATCAAATATCAAAGCATATGCAATATGTGCACCCCCTTACCATTGATGTCAAAAGGGAAGGTAATAAAAGGAGAGGAGAAGTGTTTACTCAAGACAAAAGGGGGAGTAGAAAATTTTTTCCATCAATGCCAAAGGGGGAGATTGTTGGCACTATTGTCATTGATGGCAAAGAAACAACCGGAGCAACAAGGCAAAGGCAAAGGAAACAAAGGAAAAGGAGCAACAAAGAAGTAGTATGTTTGAAACTTGTGCTGCTTGATGCTCATGGTTCTTGTTAGATGCATTATGCAACAGAGAATATTGAATAGGTTGATAATGTATGCAAAGTTGAATGGATATTGTTGATGGCATGCTTGTGTTAATGGATTTACGGTTATACCTTGGAGAACATATTGTTAAAGCTTGTTTTCATATTTTTGTGATGATTGAGATGTTGTGATGCAAGAATATTGTTGTGATGCAAGGCAAAGGCAAAGAAAAGGAAAATACATAAAGAATATTGTGGTGCAAGGCTATATTAATGCATGCTATTTGAATATGTTGAAATTTATTTTAGTGACATGAAATTTGGATATGATACTATTCCTTTTTATGTATTTTAATATTCAAGAGTTTTGGAATTGAAGACACTTTTGGAATGCAAAGAGACAAGCCTTGTCATTTCAGATTTGTGTGTGTGGAATACTAACAACTATCAAAGCAAGCTTATAAAAATGTGTGACGTTGCGAGGATAAATGGTTAGAGAGTTACAGAATGTGTGAGAGTTGATTGAGGTGTTCTTCATTAATTACCTGGCACATAGAAGAGCTTACGTGAAGCAAAATTGATGAGGAGAAACAAATCGAAAAAAAGAGGTATGCAGATTTATAGACCAAGTAACCAACACATTGTTTTCTTTATGTATCGGGGGATTATAGTATCCTTTCATGTTGCATATTGATAAATGATAATAAATGATAGGTTAGAGTTTGTTGAGGTAGGAGCCTCCTGTGGGTTGTAGCATTTAGAAAATTATGGGAGTTGGAGCTTCCTTGCATGTTGTAGCTTGCATAAAAATTGAGGTAGTAGCCTTATGTAGGTTGGAGTCTAGAGAAAAATAGATGTAATAAGAGAGTAGGAGTTTGCCTTTGCATCACAACAATAACAAAATCATGGTTTCCTCCCTTTATGGGTTTCCACTTATATCTGATGTTCGTATGTTTTTCTTTTAAGTGTTGATGTGAAGTTTTTCGTTTACTCACTACTTGTTGTTTACACATTAAAGTTGATGGTCATTATGCGTCAATATGTTCGTTTAATGGTTATGTTAATGATTTCAAAGAAAATAGATTTAATGTCCATGAATGTTATGAAACCAGCTCAAGAAAAGATAGAAAAGATGGATCAACACCTTAGAATTCAGCCTCTTCGAGGGGGCAACCTCCTTTACATTACATAAATGAACAATTCTTAGATGATACAAATGAAAAGACCTCCTTTCAATATATAGGAGTCTAAGGGCTCATAACATAATTAGAGACGACATAACAATAATAATGTAAGGGCACAATAATAACAATAGTGGGCTTCTATGGGCCACAATAGTAACAATATGGGCACTAAATGGGTACATCAATATAATAAGGGGGTTGTACTAATAACAATAAGGGGTTAC
>APFE030653510.1:8595-39912 GCA_000404065.3 Pinus taeda
ATCCAGATCAAAAAACAAATCTCGATCTCCTGTCATGTGAAAAGACGCACCACTGTCCAAGAACCATACCGATCCCATCACACTTGATACCAAGCATGCGATCAACAAAAAATCTAGCTCAAACTGCGAGGCTAAGGCCTCTCTCATTGCAGATCCAGCAACTTTCTTATTTTTCTTCTTCTGCGGACAATTTGTGGCATAATGTCCGTGTTGGTGACAGTGAAAGCACTTCACCTTGGACATGTCATGCTTCTTGCCTTTTGCACCGGAATGAGAAGCTTTCTTATTCTTCCCCTTCTTCACTTTGGCAGCCAAAGTGCAATTTTCTTCATCAGATGCCTTTGATGAAGATCCGTCCCTGGTATCCCGCCTGATCTCCTCTTGCACAAGATCCGACCAAACTCTCTCCCATCCTGGCAATTTCTCCCGACCATTGACATAGTCCTGATAGGAATTCCAACTCTTCAGAAGACTAAGGAGAGCCAAGCTCACCACGTCCTCATCATTGACAGTCGCCCCCACACTTCCCAACTCATCTCGACATTGGGTGAACTTCGTCAGATACTTGGGCATACTGTCTCCATTCTCACACTTAATGTTTCTGAGTTTATCCATGAGCGCCAACTTCCTCTGGTCACTCTTGCTTTGGAATAAATCTGTCAACACTTTCCACATCAAGTATGGAGAAGCCTTTCCTTGCAGGCTGGATACAATGTGATCCTTCATGCCCTCCAATAGAATCCTTCGACACTTTGTTGTCTTCTTTTTCCAAGCCTCAACTTCAGCAGCATCATTAGGCTTTGGGACTTCAGCATCTATGAACTCCTTCAACCCATTATCATCGAACACCGCCTCCATCCTATCTTTCCATGCAATATAATTCGAGTTGCCTTCAAGAGCATACTTCAATCGCAATCCGTTGAAATACATTTCAACTTCGACACCAAGAAAACATTGATGCAAATTCGAATTCCACCAGCTCAAAACTCAACCGCTTCTGATCTAAAATTCGTGAGAACAAAGCATTTCTCGTACAGAGATTGACTGTATGGGCATTTACTAGATATCTCACCTTCCAAAAGAAGGATGAATCCAGTGGCTACCTGGCCCGATTACAGACTCTGCCTGAAGAAATAAAATGTAATCACTTTCTGAATAATAGATCTGATGATCAACTTTGCTGCTCTAATATCATGTAGAACTTTTTCTACAAATCAGCTAGCTTTGATACCATGTAGAAATTTTGAATAATATAACGCTTATTCACAGAGATTATCCTGATTATACACTATTTTCAGAATGCATGCATAATACATAACCTCCTCTACCATTGATCATCAATTTGCGAAATTAAGAAACAATCGCATGCGCACATTGAAACATCAATCACACATATCAACACAGTATGTACTGGGGAAAGCATACAGCTGAAAACCCCCAACTATTTGTATATTATAATGATTGAGAACATGTAACAATACATAGTACAATACTCCTTGCAAGTACTCAGTACTATCTCCACCTGCTACACCCAAACTAGCTCAAATCTGAATCAAGTCATAGGTTCAAATCTCCTCCACTGTTTGCCTGCCTCCACTATGCAATCCCTGTTGAGAATAGTTCTGATCCAAGTTCGAATTCCCTTGGCTTGTACTGCGCAATACTCATTGGTAATCTCAATCAATGATTGTGTAAATCTCATGCACAGCTATAGTCACAACTGATAGTAGACTCACCCTTTCACCCACCTCTAACACTTGTCTCCACTGAACTGTTCATGCACTGAGTTAACTGATGTATTCTTTAGTTGATTTATGAGTTAATAATTAGTGAATTAAGTAATAATTAATTCACACCACTCATCACTAGTGTATTTTCAGTGAGACTAAATACAACTAGTTCAACTAGGTCAAACTAAACACAACTCCATCAACTCCTCAATCAAACTCCACAAACTCAATCACTTGAGTTCTAACTGAAGTCCATCATGCAATAGCTCAACTAACCCATAGGAAAAGCATATTTCCTTCTGGCAGTTGCATGCACCACATCCGTAGCTCGAAATGAGTGCTGCAAGAGGATAAGATAATGTTTATAGTCCAAATATTATTAAGAGCTAATAATATTCGACTGTTCTATTTTTGACTGGCAGTCTAAAAATAGACTCCGCCCATATGTCTAAAAATAGATTTTGCGCCAAAAATAGCCTGCGGGCCCACTTAGTGAAGGCGACTTCTTTTCACTAAGCTCCATCATCTTGTTGCATTTTCAACACTTCACCTCCAACTAGTCCATCAACCCCTGAATCACCATCTTCTTCCTCTACTTCTTCTTCATCCTCTACATCCACACAAACACCTCATACACCTCAATAACCTCATATACCTCAAGCACCTCATACACCACCTGCTGTCATGGCTTTCCAACCTATTGTAGAGGCTAGATATGCTACCTTAGTCTTATCTAATAACATTGATGCATTCCCCGCTGGATACTTAAAATACCTTCCAAAGTACAATGGAGAAACTAGTCCCTCAGCTGAGGACCATCTTCAAGCTTTTCTTGACTTTGCAGACAACATGAATATTGAACAAGAAAATGTTTATATGAGATTGTTTATATAGTCACTTGAAGGAAACGTGAGAATTTGGTTTAGACAGTTACCAACAGCTACCATTAGAATTGGGAAGAGCTTACAAACATATTTAAAAATCAATGGGGTGTGAAAAAGGAAACTCTTTACTTCCTCACAGAATTTGAAGAGCTTAAAAGGAACTTCGGTGAACCAGTAGCAGATTTTATCAAAAGATTCAACAAACACTATCACAAAATGCCTGCTAATTGTAAGCCTACTGTAGCAGCAACTAAGTCTAGATTCTCCAAAGCTTTTGATGATGAATTTGTTGTTATGCTACGAGAGAGAACTTCAAGAACTCTTGAAGATATGAAAACAAATGCTATAGAAGTAGAAGCAAATAGGGTAACATCAACTTCTCTAAAACTTAAGGAAGAAAAGGCCCAAAGAAAACTCAAAACTATTCAAGAAGCCTCTAGTCCCTCTAAGACTAAATCAGAAGACTCAAGAATAGATGAAATAACATCTCTTCTTAGAAACCTATCAAATAGGATTTCAAAGATTGAGACTCAACCTAGAACAATACAACAAATAGTTGCTAGACCCTAAAATCAAAATCAAGGTCAGTATAAAAGAAATTCACCACTACAAATTCTTCAGAGACCTAGTAATGATCAACAGGTTCCTACTCCTCTACTGATAGATGACCAACAACCTGATGATAATACTATGACAATTACTGAAGATATTAATAGTATGGATTCATCTTCCAATCAAACAGCCATCATTCCTCTCTCACAACAAAATCAGGTTCAAGAAGATCAAGAAGCTTCACAAGTCTCTAAATATCATGCTTTTTCTAAATTTTTAATTGAAAAATTAAACAAGAGGTATGATCTTAGGCCTAGGCCTAGTCCTGGGAGACCTCCAAAGGAAACTCCAACAATTGAACCACGTACCAAAACTGTTGAAACTCAAACTACTCTTATTCAGCCCTTAGATCAGTCAATTGATACTAGCCAAACCTGTAAAAACATTTTGACTGCATTTAATGTTGGAAAAGAATTAGAGAGGGTTAAGATCCCAATTCCATTGTCAAAAATTTCTAAAAACCATGGTTATAAAAGGCAAGTCACAAAATGGATTCAAAATACCTCAGTTGATGCTGAAGGCAATGTCATAAGTCTGCAAGATGAAAAACCAGCAGTAGTTTTTGGCCCTAGTTCAGACATGATAGATTAAATAGTGCCTCCTTTCTATGTAACTCTTAAAACAAATGACTCCATGTTGTACAATTGTATGCTTGATTTAGGAGCATCACACAATTTTATGCCGAAATCTATCATGGACCATTTGAAACTAGACATCACTAGATCCTACCATGACCTGTACACCTTTGATTCTGAAAAGTGTAGTACTTGATATTGTTGTCACAGATATCCCTCCCAAGTTTGGAATGCTCCTTTCTTGGTCTTTTTGTGCCAAACTTGGGGGAACTCTATAGATGGACATGTCATATGCTACTATTCCTGTTTATGGAGGAGAGAAATTAAGATTATATAGAGAGGTAAGATTTATACATACTATTTGTAAAACTGACCAGGCATGGAACCATCCAATTTATGTCATAGATCAAGACTTTGGTTGTTTTAAACTCACTTCAAAACAACATAAAACTCAAGTCAAAATTGAAGAGGTAGTTGAAAGTTCTGAACCAAACCAAACCAATATTTGGACACTATTCTTTGATGGCTCTTGCACGAAAGATGGGGCAGGAGCTGGAGTAGTTTTAATTTCACCTGAAAAGGAAAATATAACCCAATCATGTAAATTAGACTTCGAAGTTACCAATAATGTTGCTGAATACGAAGCTTTCCTTTTAGGATTGCAATTAGCCAAAAGCTTGAAAGTTTAGAACTTGAGTGTTTTTACCGATTCAGAGCTTATTGTTAAGCAAGTAAAGAATTTTCGCCAGACCAAGCACCCTAGACTTAGGTCCTATCAAAATGAGGTATGGGATTCAGTTGAAAATATTTTTGATGCTTTTAATTTGACTCATATTCCCAGAGATCAGAATATTCACGTAGATGCCTTAGTTGTCTCTACTTCCTCTTTTAAAATTCCTGATCGTACTGATGTACTCTATCAAATACAAGTCAAATATAGGTTGTCTATCCCAGATAATTTGAAACAATGGCAAATATTCGAAGATGATGAACATTTGAAATTGTTTCTCCAGGTAATAGATGATTTTTCATTTCTACAAATTGATGATGATAGAACTGAAATAAGTGAAAGCGCAAAAGGAAATGATACTTCAGATTGCGAAAGCGCAAAAGAAAATGATGCTTCAAATTTTAAACCCGGGATTGCTAATCACGACATTATTCAAGTATCTAATAATTTTATTCCAAAAGGACTCATTCCTTTAGAAAAATTGTTTGATCAAAATGATGTCTTCAGAAACCCGCAGTCTATTTCTTCAGAAGATGACATAGAAGATATTAACATTGGAACTGATGAAGATATCAAAAACATTAAAATATGTGCATTTCTAGACCCAAAAATCAAAGCTCAATATCTTAAGTTACTGCAAAATTATAAGGATGTTTTTGCTTGGACTTATGTTGCTTTAAAGACCTATGATACTTCATTAATACAACATAAAATTCATTTGAAGCCAGAATCAAAACCTTATCAATAGAAGCTTAGAAGGATAAATCCAGCCCTTCTAACTACTGTAGAAAGGGAGATTAAGAAAATTATAGATGCTCAAATCATCCTCCCTCTTAGATATTCTAATTAGGTTGCAAATCTAGTTCCTGTTAGAAAGAAAAATGGAGAAATAAGACTCTATGTGGATTTTAGAAATTTGAACAAAGTGTCATTAAAAGATAATTATCCTTTACCCAAAATGGATCAGTTATTGCAAATGGTTTCAGGTGCACAAAGGCTCTCTATGATTGATGGTTTTTCAGGTTATAATCAAGTGAATGTTGATACAACAGACAGAGAGAAGACAACTTTTACTACACCTTCAGGGACATTCATGTATGCTAGGATGTCATTTGGCTTGACCAATGCTGGAGAAACGTTTCAGAGAGCTATGGACATCACTTTCATGGGTCAAGTAAATAAATTTGTGGTTATTTATTTTGATGACATAACTGTTTTTTCTAAATTTGATCAGAAACATTTAAAGCACTTGCTGAAGGTTTTTGACAGATGTAGAAAATTTGGAATATCATTGTACCCAAAGAAGTCCTTGTTCGTTGTCAAAGAAGGAAAATTGTTGGGTCATATAATTTCAAAGGAATGAGTAGTAATTGATCCCAAACGAGTATCTGCCATTGAATCATTGACCTTGCCTAGAAACAAGAAGGAGACTCAAGCTTTTCTAGGCAAGATCAATTTTCTATGGAGGTTTATTCCAAATTATGTAGAGATTGTAAAAGGTATAACTGACATGCTCCGAAAGGACCTTGAAATAAAATGGACTCCATCTTCTAGGCACGCATTTGAACAAATAAAAAGGGCAATCTCTGAAGCTCCCACCTTAGCCAACCCTGATTATACTAAGCCATTTAGTATTTTTTCTTTTGCCTCTAAAACAACCCTTGCTGCTTTTTTATTACAGAAAAATGAAGATTCCCATGACCAACCCATAGCCTTTTTCAGCAAGTTATGAGAGATGATGAGCTTAAGTATGACATCATTGAGAAACAAGCCTATGCCCTCATTCAAGCCCTGAATTCATTCAGGATGTATGTCTTACATTCACCTATTACTTCTTATGTCCCTAACAATGCTGTGAAAATTGCCCTAACCCAACCAGACACTGATGGGAAAAGAGGTAAATGGATCACTCAAATTCTAGAGTTTGAACTAACTATCAAGACTACCAAGCTAGTAAAAGGTTAAGGATTAGCCAAGCTTCTAGCTGAATCCAACTGGAAAGTACTTGGAATCAATTATGCTTCAGAAATACAAGGGAAGAATACACAAGAACCTTTTGTCCTTACAGAAGGGGAGAATCCACAAGAACCTTCCCTTCATCCTAAAGGGAATAATCCACAAGAACCTCTATCTTCAGAGTAGATCAGTCCTATACACATTGATGAAAATTTCTTGTTGTCAAACTGGTATCAAGATATTGTAAATTTCTTGATTCATTTTGAGTGTCCAGCATTGTTGTCCAAAACCCAATGTAAAACTCTTAAGTTAAAATCAGTCATGTACTGCATTATAAATGCAAATTTATACTGGAAAGATCCACTCAACATTTTGTTATTATGTTTAACAGAATCTGAAACTGAAGGAATCATTGATCAGTTTCATACAGGATTTTGTGGGGGGACATTATGCTTGGATAGCAACAGCATACAAGATTATGAAGGGAGGATTTTATTGGCCCACATTGTTTTGATAAGTAGGGGCAAAGGTAAGAGGATGCATTCCTTGTCAAATGTTTACTAGAAAACAAAAATTAGCAGCTCTTCCACTCATTCCATCAATAGTTTCAGTGCCTTTTTCTCAATGGGGATTAGATTTTATTGGAGAGATTCACCCCACTACAAGTAATTAGCATAGATGGATCCTCACTGCAACAGACTACTTTACTAAATGAGTGGAAGCAATTCTAGTCAGAAATGCTACTGATGAAGTAGTAATTAAGTTTATTGAGGAGAATATCTTATCTAGATTTGGTTGCCCAACTCAGATTGTCATTGATAATGCAACAACTTCTTCTAGTGTTAAATTGATTGACTTTTGCCATAAATATCAGATTCTGTTACATCATTCAACTCCATACTACCCTCAAGGTAATGGCCTTGCAGAATCATCCAACAAAAGCGTGGTAAAGGTAATAAAAAAGACTCTAGATGATCATAAGAAGAGTTGGGATTCACATTTGATTCATGTAGTCTGGGCAAGCAAAATTACTCCAAAGAGATCAACTGTCAAATCTCCATTTTAGTTAGTCTATGGGAAAGATGCAATCTTCCCTACCAACTTGGCCTTCCCTGTTTTAAAAGTCTTGCAGGATTCAACAGATGAACTTGATGATTTTTCAAGAAGGATAAATCAGATTATTGAACTTAATGAGAACAGAGATGAAGTTCAATACAAATTGATGAAATATCAGAATAAGATTAAGACCCTGTTCAACAGAAGAGCTAGGGAAAGGGACTTTAAGGAAGGTGATATAGTTCTAAGATGGGATGATAGGAGAGAACAGAAAGGAAAACATGGCAAATTCGACAATCTATGGTTTTGACCTTTAGAAATTTTTGAAGTGAAGGGTAACAACACTTTTGTGCTGCAGAATGTTGAGGGGCTATATTCTATTTATCTTGTAAATGGAAGGTTTCTCAAACATTACATTTAGTACTAAAAAGTTGAAATAGTTTTCATTGTAAATACTTTGGTTTTCATTTCCTTTCCAAGATATCAGTGTGATACTTTTTACAGCAAAGACTCCATAGCTTGAGGAGAAGCCACATGGATCTACAGGTTCTCTGCATTCTACAGGAGAAAACAGTCCCCAGAAGGAGCCAATGTTGTAGCATTTTTCGGTTTTCATTAGATAAAATATTTGAAAAAATGTTAAGTTAGGATATGGACATAACAATAGTGAATAAAATGTTAGTTAAAAAATGTTTTTGAAAAAATCTTGATGATAATGTCCATATCAAAGAAAATGTTAGGTTAGATTGTCTAAAAAAATAAAGGCAAAAAGAAATGTTAGGTTAGAAAGAAAAGAAAAGAAATAAAATATGAAAGTGAGCAAGTCTAAATGCCACTACTTTTTTACGCAAAATAATGGTTGTGTGAAGCTTGTTTTAAATGCCACAACCCATGACAGTCAAATAGTTTAATCTTCACTGCTTCATGTTTTAAATTTGATGTTATAGTTAGAGAATAAAGATATGGCCAAACTGTTTAATATTGGCAGATCAGTAGTTAGGTAGAGAATAATAAGGTGCTCATCAGTTTAATATGAGCCCTTGGAAGGTTACAAGGGTAGATTTAGATAGTTTGCTTTTGTAGAATAAGAAGAAAGGAAAAGAGTTTGCTAGCTTAAATGCACCCATTAAGTGAAGAAAAAATGATAGGATAAACAAAGGGTAAGTAGAGAAAGGTTTCAACAATTTGATTATTGATTGGACAACTTGTACATTTATCATGTTTTTTGTGTCCATGATCCAATTACACAAAGCAAATGAAGGTATACAACATCAATTAATTAACCTCCCTCATCCTTATTCATTCATATATTTACTAATTTCCCCTTCATATAGTCCATATTCGCTCATTTTTCATAAAAAACCCTTTTCCTATGGTAAAATTCCTTTTGACCTAGGAAAAGTAAAAACCCCATGTTAAAACCCCTTTTCCTAAGGTCAAAGCCCTTTTCACCTAGGAAAAGTAAAAATTCCATGTAAAATCCCTTTTTACACAAAAACCCATAAAAATATCTTAACCCTAAGTATAAATGCTTATATGAAAAGTCAAATGATTCATTAAAAAACATTCATGCTTAGCCCATTTTCCCCTTTTCCGCTCATATTTCATTTTAATACTAATTTATGTATTAAACCCTTAAAAATTCCCCTTTCCCGCATATATTAGCTCCTTTAATATAATAACCCGAAAACCTTAGTTTTATAATAAAATTATGATATATAATATATCGCATCGGCGGGTCGCAAATTTTATAACATGCAAGCATTACTCCCCGCATTGCGAAACTCCGATTGTGATATGCGATGGGAAGCCTAGAAATATCGCAATATAATCCCATATCACATCCGCCCCCATCGCAAGTCCCAGCTATAACATATATCCTTCGCCATTGTCATATGCGATGCACGATGAGAATTCGGACCCGACCAAATATATATTACAGTTCACCGCCATATCGCATCCGACTCATCGCAAACCCCATCCGACGTATATACCTCCCACCACTTCGATTTCCGATAACCGATGAGAATCCGGACTCGACCAAATATATATCATATTTCATAGCCATATCGCATCTGACCCTTATCGCATTCCTTTGCAATGGGCCTGCCCTGCCATTATCCGCCTGAGTTTATATTTTTTCAAATCCGCCATATGCGTTTTTGCAAAGATTTTCTTTGTAAAATCGTTTTACAATTTAAAACAAAAGGTTAGCTTAAGCCTTCATTTAACGCTAAACTCAATTTTAAATTCATAATTAATCCATTCCCGCCATAATTAATGCTTCGGTACTCCTTTCACTCCACCACTGTTCACCTTCGCCCGATAGTTCAAAAGTTAATTGTTTTGCCGTTTTAATGCAATAAACACCATTTTGACTCCGTTTCACCCTTTTACACAGTCAAGCCTCCATAATGCCTCTGCGGCCATTAAAGCCATTGGTTACCTTCCAATATGCCTCGGACTCCTTCCGATATCCTTTCAAGCTCATTAAAGCCATTGAAGACCTCCTCTGTCCCCTTGTTTTTCTTAATGATTTTTGTGTTTTGCAGGTAAAGGCTGTTGTTTCAGGGTTACAAACAAAAAGCCTGCATAACAGTTTGAAGAAAAATATGAGCAATTTACTGTGAAAAAAACAGTGAAAACCTGAAGCGCACAGTAAAGGTAGAAAGGAGCACAGCAAAGGTCACTCAACCAGGTCAAAGCATATTACACAGAGTTTAAAGCAGTATCAGTTAAAAAGGTTAAATGAAGCAATCTGCCAGCGTGAAGGATACCAACAATCGATTATCCAAAAGGGCAAAATATCATACAAAAATCTAGCACAAACTGAATAAAAGGGGATAGAAAGAAGCAGTTCAATAACTGCCCTTATCTTCTTTCATGAAGATCTTTTCCTTTCCTAGAATAAATCTTAATCAGTTTTAGGATATTTCTTAAGTTTATTATTGTATAAATAACTCTCTTCTCGAGATATTATAGGTTCGAATTTCAAGATTCATTGTTCATTTCTTATTAAGTCTTTGTCAATTCTACTTTGAACCTGGTTGCACCTTTGAAGGAAGCTTTTGTAGACACTTAATGTACTCAATTTTTCTGGAACCTTAATACAAAGCAGGGGATTCTGAATCTGGTTTTACACAGATTGTGTAATCCTATAAGTTTTTCCAGTTTTCAATCATCATATTTTTCTTCATATGCTTATGATTTATAGAGATATATAGGTAGGAACAATTAGAGTATCAATTGATTCCTATAAGCTCCTGAAGTGACCATCTATTAAGAGATTGGATTAATGCAACTGTCTGTGTAGCTAATCCCCTCTAATCAATAAATCATTAACATCTTTTGTAAGCTTAAGTATACTGCGTTGAATCTTTTGAACATAGTTCAGAAGGTTTTCCAACTTATGATTGTTCTGTTTTACAGTCTGGAAACTGTGATAATCATATTTTTTGTTGTCTTCTACTCACCACTACTTTTGATCTATATCACCGTGTAATTCTTTATAGCAGCCCTTTGCTGAAGTATTAATATAACCCAAAGGATTAATTACTTCAATTCTACATCTGTCTTCATTCATTGGTCTTCCAAAACTAAAAACAAAAACCCCCAAAACAATTATTTTAGATGCTCTCGCATTGGTAGCTGACCTACTACTATCTCAAAGGTACAATAAACCTTATAGCTAGTGGATGACCCTACGATCCCTAACTTCTTCCACGTAGAAAATGGTGCCAGCACTGACTGATGTCATGTTCATTGGGCAGTTGAAATCTGCAATCGACCGACTGACATAGCTCAAACTAATGACAAACATCTGCAATCTCAAAGATCAAACGCAAAGGAGTTAGTGACCATGTTTTATTTCTTATTTTGTTTTGTTTTGCTAAATTTGATGAAGGTCATTTAAAGCTCCTCAACTATTTTTTCTAATAATTTATTCTTAGGATTTATAGTTTAGTATTTAAACCCCTCTCATGAATATAGAGAGGGGTCCAGAAATTTTATCAAAAATAATCTTCAAAACATGCACTTCTGTCCCTTTGAGGAAGTTCTGGTGAAATGAATGGAACAATATTTATTTTCATATTATCTGGCATATTCTACTGAAATTGCACATTTGTACTCTTAGATGGTGTTGGATTGATTGGAAATAGGTCGATATTGTTGAAACACATGAGTAGAACTTATTGCAAATGGTACTTTTATCTTGTGATTTTGTTTTGTTTATGTATTAAGTAATAATTTTTCTTCAAATTGTTTATGTATGAAAGTTTAAAGCTTGGTTAGCATTATTGCACTTTTGTATGGTGATGGCCTAAATTTTATGCTGAATGTATGAATAATTTCTCATGCGATATATCTTTCACAATCGTTTTGGCTAACTATTTATCTGAAACAATTATTGTTAAAATGATTTCACTTCTTATTGTAGTTGAATGATCTTTATTACCAATTACTTTAGGACATTATTGTAGATCGCATGTTTCAATTTTATTCCTGGGTATAGTCATAGCTAGATAGTGTTTAAATTAGGATATATGCATGTGATTATTAGTTTAGATTAGATTAATTTAGCTTAATCATTCCTCTGAACTATCATATATCACCCCATCAGCACTATCATAATTTATATTAGGAAATTGGTCCCATTAGCCCTAGTGGAAGCCACTACACCAAATGAAAAAGGAGTTGCCAACCAAGGTCCAAACTGGCTGGTTTTCCCCCAATGTTGTAAGCAATGATTTTCGAGGCTTCGACATTTTTGGTGCTAGAAGGATGGCCTGACTATGAATGGCAAGTAAATCCAAATTAATAGGCCATTCTAAGAGTAAAACTCCCTCACCATCACCTCGAACTTCTCGATCGCATTCCAAATCCCCTAATTTTGAGCGAGAAGTTGTAAAAACAATAATAGAGCCCACTACTGAAATCCCAAAGAAGCTAGATTATTCTTCTTCTACTGAAGCCCCTGAAGTCCAGTCTTTGATCCATAAATTACAGGGGATTTCGATATCTCACGGGGAGTCTGAGTTATCCCAAAACAGTGTTACCTCTCAATTTACCCTATCTTAACGGTTAACTAGAGCATAGAGAGAAAAGTTTGGAATACCACCATTTGAATTCCCTATACCAAGACTTAAGAAAGCTATGAAGACACCATCTGAATCTCACAACAAGGTTCTTTCATCAACACAATCATCATATTCATTCATTCCATCCATATCATCATAAGACCAATCATCCACCTCACCACTCCAGATCATGATTCACATAGGTACTGGAACTCCATCTTCCTCTACCCAATCACCTTCAACCACTGCCACATCTTCCTCTTCTTGGATACCAACAATGGCTCAACCTCCTCAAAAGCCGTGGACAAATCTAGGAGCCGTTAGGATGGCTACACCTTTACATTCGTTGCCAGCCCATCCAAAGAAATGGTTACCAAAGTTCAATCCTGATAGTGGCCTACTGGCTGAGGAACACATAAATTTTTTTATGTTGTCCATTAACTTGAACGAAGTAGTAGAAGAAGATGCAGTTGTAAGATTATTTCCTTATACTTTGCAAGGAGTAGAAGGATCATGGTACTTCTCATTACCATCAGGTTTTATTAATAGTTGGGATGCTTTTCAAGAGCAGTTCTTAACTAAATTTGGAGATGATAGATCCACGACTACCCTAATCAATGATCTCTCCAATTTGAAAGCTGAACCTAAAGAATCAATAAAAGAATTCAACTCTTGCCTCAATAAATTATTGAATAATATACCAGCGGCATCTAAGCCCAGCAATGAGGTCCAAAATGAGTGGTGTACTTCTACTCTCCCTTTAGACACAACTATTTTCATCGATAGAGCTGCCAAACCAACTTTGGCAGAAAATATGAAAGAGGCAATAACTGTAGAAAAACGCATTCTAGATGTAGGTAAGAAAAACACATTAGAAGATGAAAATCCAAGAAAGTGACTTTTAGGGATGAATCCAAGAAGAAACCACCAAAAGATCCTTTTGATCTTGAGGGTTTGCAACAAGTCCTCAAAACCATGTCTATTGAAATGGTTGATATTAAAAACCAGGTAGCAGAGACTTCCTTTAAGAAATATTTCAGACCATTTAAAAGGAATTCCCCTGCTGATCCTAAACCTCCAAATGCCATAAAAAATGTTGAATCAGATGGAGAGGAAGATGAAGATTCAATAAATGAAGAACAAATAGATGATGAAGAAGTGGCAAAGTTACAAGGAATGTGGGATTTTATACTTCCCAATGAAGAAACACAAGAAGCACTTCCTGTTGCCACCTGAAGTAATAACCTTGTTTATTTTCCGCAAACAAACCTAAAGTAGAAGGCTTCAACGCTACCTCCCAAGGACAAAACAATAGTTAAGAAATCTTCACCACAATCCACTCAAACTACTCCTTCTCAATTGAACTCTTTACCTTCAACTAAAACCCTAATAGTATCTGATGAAATGGAATATAATATTGTTGACGATATGAAAAAGACTAGGGCAAACATCACCTTTCATGAGCTTAGAAAGTTGAAACATCAGCAGAAGCTACTCCTTAAGGAGCTCAAAGCAGCACCTACTTCACCTCTTCCTGTTGCCGTGATCTCACAAGTTGCCCAAGAAATGAGAAGACCCCCTAGCACCTCTTTAAACAAAATTGATCCAAATGACATTTATCTGATTAGAGGAAGATATAAATCTCATATTCCTCCATTTCTCCTTACTTTTGAAAATTTTAATAGAATCTTACACAACTATTTAATTGATTCGAGAGCTTCATCTAACATTTTACGTAGAACCTTTTGTGCAAAGTTGAATGTTCAACCCCAAAAATCTGTTGTACGCATTGTGCAGTTAGATCGATCTCAAGTCAAAGTTGTTGGGGAAATTAATCAAGCAACCATTAGACTCTCATCAAATCCCAAAGTCTGTCAAGTCATTGCCATTCTTGTAGCTGATATTCCTGAGTTCTATCGCTTAATCCTTAGTAGAGATCGGTCAGAAAAGCTTCATGGCTATTTCGCGACTGACTGGTCTCACATGTGGCTTCCCTATAATGGCAAGCCAAATCAAATAAGGGTTGATCGCGAAAAACATCAAAAGTACATAATCACAGAGCAAGAAGGAGAAAATGAACCAGTTGCATATAGCAACAATATCATCGGAAACTACTCAATAGAATCATTTCTAGGAAATTTTAATGCTTATACTTCACCTTTCTTGGAAAACTCTGTTGTATCTCAAGCTGAAAAATTTTCCCAAACAGATACTTCTAAGTGTTTAAATTTTGTAGATAGAAGTGTAGTTAGCTCTTTATTTTGGAAATTATTTTTTTAGGGATCTAAATCCAATGATGGAGTAAGAGCAGGATGCATATTAGTTAGCCCATAAGGGGAAAGACTATGTTAGCATGCAAACTTGAATTTGACTGCACAAACAATACTACTGAATATGAAGCATTAGTTCAAGGTTTGTATAAGGCCATTGGCCTTAATATCAAACACCTTCAAGTGTTTGGAGATTAAGAAATTGTGATAGAACAGGTAAGGCATACTATACACTGTTTGTCAGGACATTTGAAACATTATCAATCATTCTTCCAAGACCTAAATTCCCACTTTACAACATTTAGTATTTCCCCTATTCCAAGACTCCAAAATGAAAGCGTCGATCTCTTAGCTAATGTGGGTTCCAAGCTTATTCCACCAGGAGATTATAGTCCTAATTGTTTTTCTATTGAATTGATTTTTAGGCCTTCTATTCTCGACAATATCACGAACTGGAGAATCTTTAATAATGATCCGAATATCATAATCTTTTTTACATCAAAAGGCTTTTATGGTGACCAAATAGTTGATGAAGACCAGCATGACAACCAACTTAAGCAAGAAACAACCAATAATGCTATACCAAAGTTAACGGTTAAGTTAGAATATTTATATGACCTCAAGGACAGATTCAAACGACCCACCAATTCAAAACTTCAGAGTTCAACTTTGAGGTATGAATTGATTAACCTTGGAACTAACCTTAAACCTCAAAATATTAATCTAGGCCTCAGACTTATGTCAGATGAGAAATCAACCTCTATACGTTTGTTGAAGAAATATAAGAATGTCTTCGCATGGAACTATGAAGATCTTAAAATGTATGACACTTCTTTTATTCAACATATTATCCCCATGACATTTGATGAAAAACCTATTCAGTAGAAATTAAGAAACATCCATCCTAATTTAGAAAATTAGATTAAATTTGAATTGAATAAATCGCTGAAAGCAAAGATTATTTTCCCTGTCAGACACTTCAGGTGGGTCTCCAATCTTGTCCCAGTCAGAAAGAAAAATGGCGATATTCGGATATCTATAGACTTCCGCAATCTAAAAAAAGCATGTCAAAAGGACAACTTTCCATTGCCTCCTATGGAACAAATATTGCAATCAGTTGTAGGCTTAGAACTAATGTCTTTCCTGGATGGATTCTCAGGTTATAATCAGATCCTAGTACATCTCGATGACCAGCTGAAAGCTACATCCAGGACAAAACGAGGCACTTATGCTTATCAGAAGATGTCATTTGGACTAATTAATGCTGGTGCTACTTTCCAAAGAGGCATGGAAATAGCCTTCAAAGGTTTAGTAAACAAATCAATAGTAATCTACCTAGACGATATAACTTTATATTCCAAAAGGCGCAGTAATCATCTAAGAGATTTAAAACAAATCTTTGAGTGTTATCAAAGGTATGGAATTTCGGTAGAGAGCCGGTGAGGGAGCTGAAACCCTAATGGAGCGAGAATGTCGGGCCTGAGCGTTGCAGGCGGAAATCGCGGGGCAGCAGTCGGCGAGCAGCAAGGTAGACAGTCTGACTAAGGTAATTTCGAAGAATAAACAGTTTTTCTGATAAGTTTTCAGCAGAGAAATAAGGATAACATTAAAGGCATTAGACATGAGGAGGAAATGGAAAATCAGCAGGGGAGGGGAGAGATCTCCTCCTACAAAAATGTTGTCGCGGGGGAAACCAGTACAACCAGAACGCAGCGTAATCTGAAGGAGAATAATGCACCAATGATGGGTAACTTATGGCAAAAGAGGATGTGCGGGAAATGCCTTCCGAGGGCACAAAAACATCCGAGATATGTCATTCCCTGCAACAAACTTGAGGAATATACCTGTTACATGAAGGACCATGCACTGATTTGTAAGTTCGTAGGGTACTGGCCAACTGAGAAAGAACTGAACAGGTGGATCCACCAAAGATGGAGGCCAAAGGGACATATAGATTTGAAACTGGGAGCAAAAGGGTTTTTTACAGCCATCTTCGCAAATATGGAGGACAAAGAAAGGGTTTTTGAGGAGGGGCCGTATTTTATGAATAATGCGGGTCTGTTTATGAAACACTGGGAGGAAAGATATAACCCTGAAAATGAAAGAATGCTGGCTGCCCCAATCTGGGTTAGATTGTTTGGATTACCAGAGGAATTTTGGGACCCTGAAATCCTAGAAGGTATTGGAAATACAATCGGGGGCTTTGTTAAAATAGCAGAGGCAACAAAGCACGGCAAATATGATTCATATGCAAGGCTCTGTGTATATATGAATATATCTGAGCCTCTTCCAGAATCTATTGAACTGGAATATCATGATGATATCTGGAAACAGCCAATAGACTATGAACATATTCCGTTCAGATGCCGTAAGTGCCACGAATATGGCCATCTATACAGAAAATGTCCGCTGAATGAGGAAGGGTTTGATAAAAACCAAGAAGCACATCAAAGAGAATCAGGAGAAATGGGAGAGGCAGATAGGGATTTTCAACAACTTTCAAGAAGGAAGAAACAGGGCAAAGAGGGCCCCAAAACTCAGACTCACGAAAAGCCCCTTAATACAGTGAGTCAAAACAAGTTCCATGTCCTCCAAGATGAAAACGAGGATTATGAAGTGAACCTGGGGGATGATGAAGAGCTTGGCAATACGCCAATGGAAGTAGTTACAGAAACAAAGGGAAAAGAAACAAGTACGGGGAAAGCAGCTGAAGAAAGGGTTGTGGGAGAGTCAGAAATAGTAACAGATCATTCCCAGATGGAAGTGGAGAACCAGAAGGAAAATGAGGTGGAGGAGGAAAAAATCATGAAACAGTTAATTCAGGAATGGAAAAACCTGGATAACAGATTCATACCAAAGAAACAGAAACAATTGTACAAAGAAGCATTTCAAAAGTACAAGGAAAAAAAAGGGGAGAACACGGATAAACAGTTAATCATAGCAAGCGAACAGGAGAATGATCATATGGGAATGGACACTTCTGGCAAAAACAACAGGAAAAGAGGACGGAAAACTTTGAGTGAAGCCATTCAGACCGTGGGAGAAACGCTGATAAATTTAGGTAAAGTGATACCTCTGTCAGAGGTATTCTTCCCCTCCTATCAAAAGTTTTAAATGATTATCATCAGCTAGAATATTAGAGGATTGAATAGCAAAGGAAAACAGAGATATATGAAATAGAAATTGAAAAAAGAAAAACCGAGTATTATGATTATTCAGGAAACGAAAGTTTTAGTACAGTAGTTGGAAGAAATAATTAATAAAAATAAGCTCCAATACGAAGTTATGGGGCAAGATGCTATTGGATTTGCGGGAGGAATTGCTATTTTATGGAACCCAAACGACATAATCCTAGAAGGCTGGTCCAGTATGACCAGAATCATTACAGGCATTGGTAGAATAGCAGGAAAGAAAGAAAAGGTAGTCATTTCAAGGGTTTATGGCCCACATACCCCAGGAGAGAAAGAAAGCTTCATGCAAAAAATGAAAGCAATTCGTAGAATCTATCCAGAGCCTGCATGGGTTATAGGAGGCGATTTTAACCTAATCCAATCCCTAGAGGAGAAAAAGGGAGGGATAAGAAAAGCAGATCAATACATGGGAATGTTCAATGACATGATTGATGAATTAAGACTTGTACACATTCAGACAATCAACGGAATCTGTACCTGGAACAATAGGAGGGGGGGTAAGAATCAGATAGCTTCGAGACTTGATCGCTTCCTAGTATCAGAACCTGTTATGAACAAGGATGTTTTCGTTGAAGCAAAGATCATGCCATGTCTTGGTTCTGACCATTGGCCTATCAGACTAGAGGTGGATATTAAAAGGAATTGTGGAAGGAGACCCTTCAGATTTGAAACCTTTTGGTTAAGGGACCCGGGATTCATAAAGAAGATGGAAGAATGGTGGACGCAGAGTTCAGTTCAGGGTAAAGGAAAGATGCATACATTCCAACTGAAACTTAAAGAATTGAAAGGGAGAATCAAGAAATGGAACAAGGAGGAGTTTGGTAACATTTTGGAGGAAAAACAAAAATTAGAAGGAGAAATGGAATCTCTGCGATAGAAGATAATTACAGAAGGTAGGACAGAGGAAAGCATTAGAGAGGAAGAGATAATTCTTGGAAAACTCGAGGAAAGGCGGAAGCAAGAAGAAGTGTTGTGGAGGCAGAAGTCAAGAATAAAATGGTTAAGGGAAGGGGAAAGAAACACAAAATTTTTCCATCAGGCAATGATTCAACACAGACAAAGAAACAAGATATTGTCCATCAAAGACCAGAATGGTGAGAGAGTAGTGGAGCAAGAAGGGATTGGACAAGTGCTGGTGGAACATCACAAAGATATCCTAGCTGAGCCATTAGTAGACAGATCGGAAGCAATAAAGGAAATATGCTCTGCCATTCCCTGATTAGTTACACATGACCAAAATAATGCTTTGATGAGAGCTGCCAATTTAGAGGAGATAGAAGAAATAGTAAAATCCATGAAAAAAGGTACAGCACCAGGTCCAGATGGCTTCACGATCAAATTCTTTCAAGCGGGCTGGCATTTTCTGGGAAGAGAAATCCTAGAATTTATAGAAGAATCTAGGATGAACCAGAAGGTATGGCCTGCTATTAACTCCACCTTCTATGCTTTGATTCCTAAGAATGATAATTTAGAAGATGCTAATGGGTTTAGACCCATAGCATTATCTAATGTTATTTATAAGATAATAACAACCTTGATTGCTAAAAGACTGAAACCCCTGTTGGATAAGCTAATATCTACTGAACAAACGGGTTTTGTAGAAGGTAGCAAATCTTTGATGGCCTAGTAGTAACCCAAGAGGTCATCCACTCTTTAAAAATGAAAAATCAAAAGGGCATGATGATTAAACTAGACCTGTCGAAAGCCTATGATAGACTGAATTGGAAATACTTGGGAGAAGTCCTGGAAAGTTTTGGCTTCAGTAAGAGATGGGTAAAATGGATTCACAGTCTAATTTCAACCCCGATCTTCTCCATACTTGTTAATGGTACCCCCTCAAAAACTTTTAATGCATCTATAGGAATTAGACAGGGAGACCCATTATCTCCGTTTCTTTTCATATTGGCAGCAGAAGGCCTTGGTAGATATATTAAAAAAGAACGGGCAGCGAAAAAAATCAAGGGCTTGAACCTATGGTGTAATGAGTTGCCTCTAACTCATCAGCAATTTGTTGATGATATTATGCTATTCGGGGAACCAACTGTAAAAGAAGTGAGACAGCTGAAGAAGGTTTTGGACCTATTTACTGAAGCCTCCAGACTGGAAATTAATAGAGACAAATCTTGTGTATTTATATTCAACACAATGGAACAGATTAAAACTCATCTCGTAAGACTGCTGGGCTTTAAAAGAGGAGAGTTGCCAACGAAATACTTGGGGAATATGCTGGACTTCACATCCAAAAGATTGAAAAACTGGCAAGGAGTCTTGGACAAACTGAGAAACAGAGTTGCGAACTGGGCTTTTAGAACTCTGAACATGGCAGGGAGGATAGTGCTAGTGAAATCAGTCCTCCAAGCTATTCCCATATATCCTCTGTCGATAATGGCAGCCCCTTTAGGAATCTGTTCAAAAATTAGAGAAATCATGAGAAAGTTCATTTGGAGAGGGGCGAATCATCAGAAAAAATGGGCCCTTGTTTCTTGGAAACACCTTATAGAAAGAAAGGAAAAAGGAGGATTGGGTTTACGAGACCCGGAAGACTCAACAAAGTGTTAGGAGCGAAGCTCTGGTGGCATTGGCTAAGGGAGGGTAACGATCTGTGGAAAGCTATTTGGAGACTCAAGTACAATATGCCAAACATAACAGTTGACATTTTAAGACAGAGGGAAACCCCCAAGGGTTCAAGAATTTGGGATCTAGCTCGTCAGAACAGAGATATTGTTGAAAACCATATTTTCTGGGAAGTTCGAGGTGGAGGGGAAGCCAATTTCTGGGAGGAAAAATGGCAGCAGAAGGAAAAAATGAACAGAATTCAAATGGTCCAACAGCTACAGGAAAAAATAGGGGGGAATCGAAACTATGTCAAAGATTATTGGAAAGATAATGAATTGGATGGAATCTGGAGAAAATGGATAGATCCAATTGAATGGGATTGCGATATAAACCAAGAGCAACAAGAAGCATATATGAAAGAGGTGGAATCCAGGAAAATTAAAGCTCACGCAGGTAGGGATATTCTTAGATGGGGGAACTCCATGAAAGGTTCTTTCACCGTCAAAGAGGCATACTATTTATCTGACACACAGGCTACGGATGAGGAGAATCTTGAATGGAAAACTATATGGGGAAGTAAATGGTGGTCGAAAGTCTCCCTATTCATATGGCTTGTAGTTAAGAACAAGATTCTAACTTGGGACAGAATTCAAAAAAAAGGCTTCAGCGGACCTTCAAGATGTTGTCTCTGTAAAAAGGCAGAAGAGAACCGTATTCACCTCCTAATTAACTGCTTGTTCACTAAGAAAGTATGGATGGATATAAGTAAAATATTCGGTAAATTGGAGATAGGTCTCAGAGAAATTAACGCAATCATTTTCCAATGGAATCAAGAGAAATTCCAATGTAAAGTTGTTAGCAGAGCTTGGGATCTTATTGCAGGCTTCGTTCTATGGATGGTCTGGAAAGAAAGGAACCGTCGGATCTTCTAGGACAAAGCCAAAGATTAAGAAATTATAGGGAAACGAGCGGTTAGTCTAATGAGGGAAACAATCTTGGCGGAGAAATGGGACGTGGAGGATTGGAAAGCGAACCAAACAGAGGAGATGATCCTGAACAGTTTGAACTTAAAGTATGAGATGGTTTATCATAAACATGGTAGCAGGCATAGTGAGCGAGTCCAAAACCCAGATAACTTTATCTACCCCAGAGATAACTTCATAAAATTAAATTTCGATGGAGCATCGAAAGGGAATCCAGGCAATGTTGGTTTCGGCGGCATTTTTCGCGATAGTCAGAAACAGGTAAGGTGGATTTATGCTAAACGGGGCGGGGAAATGACGAATAATGAGGCGAAACTTTGGGCAATCCAACAAGGGCTGAGGATTGCAATCAGAAATGGTTATACAAGCCTAGAAATAGTTGGTGACTCTCAGATTGCGATTGAAATTTTGAAGAAACTTAGCAATGGAAGAGATTGGGAATGAATTACAAGCAGTTGGAGGATAGCCGGAATTGTCCAAGAGATAGTAGGTTTGCTAAGAAGGATAGATTACAAATTATTTTACCATGTTAGGCGGAATGGGAACCGTGCGGCCGATTTCTTGGCGAACTGGGGCTGTAAAGGACGAGATAGCATGGTAGACAGCCAATGGAAAACGATCTGTGCCAGCAGGGATTGGGTAGACTTGGCAACGATTATAAATGAGGATCATGAACAGGCAACACGCGAGAATGTCAGAAGTAATGAGTTGGATAGGTGAATGGGACTGGAGATCCCGGTTAATGAATGCAGGACAGTTTGGACAGAGGATTGATTTGATGGGAATGCATCGAGCAGTTCACTGACGGCGTGCGTGGAAGAAATCTCAGGATCACTCCCACCGTGAAATAATTAATGCATGCGATCGGAGAGGAGGATGGAGCGGCTTGTCATATCTGTAGGCGGTAAACATTAATCCAGGAATGATGGTCAGGAGAGGTAACATCCTGGAGAATAATTGGTGGCAATGCATTGCCGATTTAGCCGCATACTTTGGCGATCGAAAAATTATAAAGACCCAGACGGGCAAGGAAAGGCCGCAGTTCTGCTTCTTTCCAATTCAGAGCGCAGAGGTCAGGACAGTAGCGATCCAGCGAGGCAGGATAGTTCTTCACCGACACCAGAGCATACCCTGTGGCATTACTAGAGTTAGCATGGAGACTAGGATGAAATCTAGGGTAGCGGAGGAGCTGAATATCGCAGAAGACAAGAACAGGGAAAGGAAAGGCAAGGCTGCTGCGAAATAGGAGTTCCCAACAGAAATTTTTGAGATTGAGGACGATCCTGAGGACGCTGACCCCTGTCGCGAAACCTACAGGAAGTATAGAGCCCAAGACAGCTCTATAGGCGTTAGGAACCAGCAGGTGAAAGAGGATCAGCCAGCCTCGCCGGAGGAATGCGTAAGAAGATACGGCAGGAGAAGAAACGATAAGGGATCGGGAAGCAGGGCAACCGTGGGTGGTATGAGGGGTCGGAGGCAGAGCAGGAATGCAGGCGACAAAGGCGAGAATTCCAAGCAGGAAACGACACCAGCAAAAAAAACAAGAAGCTCGATAGAACAGAAAATTCACCAGGCTGAGAGAGCTTATCAGCAGAATACAAACCCAGAGATCAGAAGAATTATGCAGCACCTGGAGGAGGAGTCTTTACAAGGCCAATCTGATGAAGAAATGGAGGATTGGGAATTCTTACTGTAGGACCCAGGCAACACCAGGGGCAGAATGTCTCTGTTCAAGCAATCACTCCACATGTATTGGGTAATGAAAAGGTTATTGGAAAAAGCACTAGAGCAAATTGCTACTGAGATGGCGGAAATAGCGCAGGGAGGCCCTGAGATGCGTAGGGAACTGAGGTTCATTCACATTGCTCTAGAAAGACAAGAGGAGAAACTGGATGAATTACAACAGCTGTTGAAGGGAGAACATCAGGGAGCAGACAGAGGAGCAAACCAGCAGCCTGCAACTGAAGATGTCTGAGAAACAGATATGTATAGGAAAATACATAATTTTGTTAAATATAGTTTCCTGCATGTTCTAGATAAAGGAATTGTCTCTATGCAGAATAGTAGGATTAGGAGTAATCAGGACTATCTAGTTCATCTTGCCAAGATATTTAGACTTTGGGCCTTCTATTTTTGGTCGGCACTTAAAAACTTTAGATGGTTTAAATACTCGGTTTCCCCGTGCGGGCGAGTTATTTTGTTCTGGATCTATGTACTGTTTTATTTTCTATAAAGTAATAGAAAGAGTCCCATCTCAGCTTACAAAAAAAAAAAAGGTATGGAATTTCTCTTAATCCTAAGAAATATTTCTTCGCGTTAAGTGAAGGAAAAGTCCTTGGATTCATTATATCCAAAGTAGGGATTCACATTGACCCTGATAGAATAAGAGAAATCTCTGAAATTACTTTACCTCATAACAAAAAATCAATGCAATATTTCTGAGGTCAGATAATTTTGTTAAAAGATTTGACCCTGACTTCTCATGAATTGTTTTACCTCTTCAATCTATGATAAAGAAAAAATATCTTTTTAAATGGGGACACACAGAACATGAAGCTTTTGATTTGATTAAACAAGAAATCCTTAATGCTCCCTCTTTAGCAACTTCAAATTTTTCAAATCATTTCATTCTATATACTTTTGTTTCCAAGAAATCGTATGCAACCATATTGACATAAGTCAATGAAGAAAAAGCTGAAGCCCCAATCTCTTTCTTTAGCTCCAATTTGCAAGGGGCTGAATTGAATTACTCAGATGTTGAAAAACAAGCTTTTGTTATTTTCAAATCAATAAAACACTTCAGATCTTTTCTCTTCAAAACCCACACCAAAGTAATAGTGCCATTCTCAGCAGTGAGAAATTTGTTGATACAAAGGGATGTAGGTGAGAAGAGAGAAAATTGGGTGACAACTCTGTAAGAATATGACATTGAAATCAGACCAGCAAAAATTGTAAAAGGTCAAGGTTTTTGCAAGATGTTAGCAGGAGTGTCTAATTTATCAACACTACAAGACTCAAGTGATGGTGTACAAGTCTATGAGGTAAGCCTTAATGACACTTGAGTCAAGTTATGTTGATATCATATTTTACTTAAAAAATGGATATGCCCCAGCGCAATTAAATTATAAGAAGAGAAGGGCCTTGAGGCTAAAAGCTAGACAATATCAAACTGTCAATGATGTGCTGTTTAGAATAAATTATGATTCTATTTTACTTAGATGTCTTGAAAAATAACAGGCATAAAAGGTGTTGCAGGAACTCCATGATGGACTAGTTGGTGGACATTTTGGAGGAGATACCAACGCACATAAAATATTGCATGCTGGCTATAACTGGCCAACATTATTCAAGGATACACACAGTTATGTAAGGAGATGTAAAGTTTGTCAGACAGCTGCTGGGAGACAGAGAAAACCTGCATTACTATTATAACCAATCCATATTGAACAACCATTTAAGCAGTGGGGATTGGACATAGTAGGTGAGATCGTTCCTCATTCTTCTAAGCAGCATAGATATATCATTACGGCAACTGATTACTTCACAAAATGGGTGGAAGCCATTCCACTCAAGGTAGCCAATTTTGAAAATATCATTGAATTCATCGATCAATTTATCATTACTAGATTTGGTCTGCCATCTGCCCTGATGTTTGATAATGCATATTATTTTTCAAGCAATGATACGACATAATTTTCTCTTAAAACAGGTTTTAAGATTAAATACTCCGCTAACTATTATCCATAGGGAAATGGGTTAGCTAAATCTACAAACATAAATCTCATAAGGATTATTAAATGAACTGTTGACCAAAATTAGAAGAACTGGCATAAGTCTTTAATATTTTCCCTATGGGCAGATCGAATAACTCAAGGCCTCCATTGGCACTTCTCCTTTTAATTTGGTCTATGGGAAAGAAGTTGTCCTACCTACAAATGTAGTTATTCCCTCTCTAGCCCTAGTTCAGTTCATTGAAGAAACTCCTTCCTCTTCTATAAAAGTTAGACAGTTACAAATCCTAAAGCTCGAAGAGGAAAGGGAAAAGGCCAGAATCACACATGCACATCACCAACAGTTAGTCAAAGCTTCCTTTGATTCAAATGCTATAAGTTCAAAATATTTTCAGCTCGGAGACCTAGTATTGAAATGGGATAAAGCCCACGAGGAAAAAGGTAAGCATACCAAGTTCCAACAAATATGGCTTGACCCGTTTCAGATTGTTGAACAAATAGGCCCATCAACCTTTTTATTGCAGGATTTATCAGGCAAGAGAATCTCTGCTGTTAATGGGCAAATATTAAAGAAATATTTTCCATAGAAGATGATCTCTTCTATTCATTGGATATTATTGCCTTTATTTTATTTTTCTAGAAATAATAATACAAGTTGAACATTTACTTTTGGCTTTACAAATAATAGTCTCTTTTTATTTTTTTGACTTTTCGCTTGTATAAGTAAAAATTGTTATGAAAATGACTTTCATACATAAAATATAGGGTTAAGTTCTGTTGCTCTAAAATTGCTTGTTCTCTGCCAAAATTATTTGATCTTTGATAAAAACTTAACTTTAGGAAGGAACCTTGCATCTACATCAGTCAAGAAAAGTATCAATAACAAAAAAAAGTCTCTCTACAGAAAAGCACCTTTAAACTCTACAATTGTCACCGAGAAGCTCTTAGGGAGCCAATGATTCTCCCCATCTATTTATTTTACGTTTTTTAGAGTGTAATTCTAAAATATACTTAAAATTCGTGGATAAGAGATCTCACCAAGAGCCGACTTACCATGATCATAAGGTTATAACTAGCTGACATTACCAATACTGCATATCAAAACAGGGTAATGACTTGAGATTGTATTAATCAAAAGACAAGGGGTCTCATTAAGAGCCAACTTGTTCAATTAAGTTATAATCAAGTGAATGGCATTGCCAATTTTGGTCGCCAAACCAAGACATTGTCCTTTAAGGGATAAAAAATTAAATTTTGAAGAAAAATAATTATTTCTAAAATAAAAAGGAAATAAGTATACAAATCTGAGCTTATCTTTAAAAATTGTATTCTAACCTAGGTGGGATACTGAATCATTGTTGGTTAAAAGGTAACCCTGTTGAGGCTATGAACGCCTGCTGGCAGCAGAGGCTCTACCTATGACAACTGAGTATACCAAAAACTGATCTATGAAGAGCCTCCCTGTTTTTATCTTTAAAACCAAGTAATGACTGATATAGACAAAGTAACTTTCTTATGTAAGAGGGTAATCAAAAGGATGATAGTTAAGTGGATGTTTTTTAAATATTCAAACAACAGTATGATTATCTTATATTTCATGTAATTTTTATTTTCTAAACCATTTTTATTTTGGAAGTTTTTAGAAATTTAAAAAAACTCTCAGAGATAATTGGTTCTTCCAAGTGAATCACCAATTGTTTTGCTATTCAAAAACCCCTCATTTGTTAATAGTAGTAGTCAATATTACATTAATAAATGGGGACCCTTTAAAAAATCCTTCCAAAAATAAGTTTAGAATTTAGGCATTTTCCTTATTAAATTTGGAATAAAACAAGATATCAATCAAACACCTTTTAAAAAACTAGTAAATGTCTACCTTTCCTGCATATCCCACGATCAAGTGTGATTGAAAGTCTTGCTAATCCACCAAATCTAGTGAAAAGCAATCAAAAGAGGACTTCGCGCTATAACTCTTCAAAACTACTATGTCTCTTATATAAACTAAGTCCTAAGGCATTTCTTATTCAAACTAAGGCCCGCATCGCATATCATTATTTTTAGAAGGCGCACCTTAATGAGTTACCTTAGAATGTGCAAGATGTGAAATTGCGATGAAAACATTTCCCTTATTGCATCGCATTTCAGACATTTAAGAAAACACCGCAAACTTACCATTTGTCGAGATTGCGAAATGCAATTAAGGCCCGGACCCACTCTCGAGATATGTCACAGACAAGTATTTAGGTTCGCTGCTTAATAAAAGGGGCTTTACACAAGAAAACCTGACAAATGAGATATGTTTGGGAAACAATAGTAAGCGGCCCGCATCTCGCATCTCGCAGAAATGATAAAAGCATACAAACATAATGCGATAATGCGATCACCCTAGAAGCTTTCTTCCCGACTTACGATGCAGACATTAATGAGAAATAAAGCTAAGAGATAATGAACCATTAGTGGAATTTAGTAAAGTTTAATGGCATTTATGTGTGAGAAGCCATTCAACGTGATACAATATCTTCTCACTTGCGTTCAAAGAAAACTCATTTCTTATCACCTTTTCAAGTTATCTGTATTATTCCATCTTATGTTCATTTTTATCTTTGTATATCTAATAGCTGCTATTTTTTTCCATTTTCAGGAAAAATCCACAGAATGATTCTTTGGGAGCAATGGAAAAGAAGGGCAAGGTAGTTGCATAATTAGAAATGACTCCTTTATTCAAAGATACTACATGCAGCAGAGAAGGAGAGACCTCTACGTGGTAAACTATGTATGATTTATTAGAAGAAGAGGAACCTAGACATCTGGAAACAAAGGTCACAGCCGACAGTCGTGTTTCCTCAGATGCCACCATTTTTGAGATGGCATGCCCATTTCTGCATCACATAGTCACGCACCCAAAGGTAATCCCTTATATAGATATGGTCAGGTGGATTATTGATCAGGCCGATATCTCAGACAGAGAATTTAAGAATGGAAGCCAAGAGGTTATGGGATCTTTTTCACCAAACAACCTACGACTTATGTGACACCTACCAGAACCACAAGCGATCTACAACAAATAGTTCCTTGAGAATTTTGCCAAAGAGAACAAGGAACCAGTAGATGTCACCTGGACCTGGTCGAATAATGAGGGAAAGATCAAAAAGGACAAAGCGGGTATGTACTCTACTGCATCTATTTATCCTCACAATAGTTTTGTAGCAGCCATGCTATGTAGGATGTTTGGTAAATCCGATAGCACTAAATATTCCCCAGAATGGCTGCCATTAATAGATGCAGTCGTAAACGCAACCATAATGAATTGGGCCCAAACTTTGTCTGATAATTTAACAAAGGAGATAATCGATTATAGGAGGAAAAGGAGAATCTCTTTGAGGGTTTATACTCCATTTTTTATGAGTGCCTATGTGATGGATGCAATTTGTTTTAGTTCAAAATTTCCTATCATGGGATGGAAGTGGACTGTGAAGGATACACTTCCCATTCATATATATCATAAGGACATGTGGGAGTCTCAGTTTCACTTGCATTTTTACAAAAATTTTCATGAAGTTATGCTGCCTATCCATAAACAGGTATACAAACGAGATGCCCCTAGGTTTTCTAAGGAAGTCAAGATAGATATCCTCCCAGTGGCTAGATGGTTTGGGGAGGAAACATTCACATATATCAGGGTATTTGGGAGCATTACCTCACCGCATGTCCTCCCATACTATGTTCCAGACAAATTGATGGCTAGAGAGATAGTCTATCAAACAACTAGTGAGGGTGGGCTGGGCAAAGGATTAAAGGAAGCGAAAAAGGCTATTTGGGATACATTTCCATTACAATGTGGAGAATTTTCACTGCATGATTTGGGGTATGCATTCAAAGAAGTAGATATCATGTAATCTCTAAAATTACCTAAATTCCCAGGAAGGTAGTATGAACCAAATGGAACTGCCAAAGACTTCACTACCATGGTGAAAGTGAAGGTATTCAGTCATGAGGAAGACACATTTGATGACATCTTCCTACAGAAAGTGACATTCACAAAGGTGAAGCACATGTCATCTCTATTTTTTGACCTAGGGAGTCAGAGAAATCTGATCCGGATTTAAATAAGAATGCAACAAATTACAGAGATAACCATAAACACAAAGATGTAGTGGAAATAATACATCATTTCATTAATGTAAAATACTGAGATATGCTTACAAACAGAAAATGGAAATAAACAACTAGGGTGATGGTAGCCTATCTCTGAGAAGAGATGTGGTGGCTACATGCCTCGGAACTATATTACATTAAGGCTCAAAGGCCTATTTATTGTTGAGAAACAATGGAAAACCCTTCACATCCCAAAACCTAACTCTAGAAGATGAAACACCAAATTGTGGGCCCCGTTTGGGTAAATTGGTACCTCAATTTCTCGGGGTCGTAACTTTGGCATACAATCTTCGTTCGACGCGTACAATAGCTTGTTAGAAAGATCTATCCAAGCACTACAAATTTTGGAAGGGAAACATCAGTCCATGGACCCATGTTGCCCCCATATTTTCTAAAAACGTTGTTTAGGGCCTCAAAACGGCTCCAAAAGTTCAGGACCCGAAAAGACTGCTAAAAATAGTAAATTGTGCTACAATTGAGGAAACTAAAAAGCTGAAAGAGACAGTTGTGGGGGTCTAGATGGGATAGGTGGGTGGCCACCAACATCCACCTGGATCATTCCTCCCCCCTTAGGAAGCAATGGTCCCCATTGCGTTGAGTTCCTCCATTTGCTGAACTTGGTCCCTGGTGAGCTGTTCTGCAATCTCTAATGTGTCCAGTAATGGTGGGAAGCATGGTCAAGGGAAGTACACATTGAACACTCGGTGCAATCGAAGGAATGGAGGAATGTTGTGCTCTAAAGAATTATTTCCCACAACCTTAGTAATGGTGTAAGGACCATGTCGGTGTGGTCAGAGCTTTGGATGTGCTCTTGTAAGGCATTCTTTCTGCAGATGCAACCAAGCTTTGTTGCCCACGTGAAGCTTGTGTGGTACCCCTGTGGGTGAGGAGAAGTTGTTCATGTGTTCTGTCATGACCATATTCCTTTGCTGCTGCTGCTGCGTGGAGGAATCCTTCATGGGGGTCATGGATGTGGTGACGTTCTTCCCCTTACTTTGGGAGCGAACTAGACAGAAAATGAATTTCCTAGTCTGGGAGATGAGCTTGCTGCCTTTCTTGGTAGTGATCAAAGAGGTGGCGGTAGGTGGGGCTACCTCTAATATCCTATATAATAAATTACACAAAGAAATAATGACAACACAAGGCCTTGACTCATACACAACATGTCACCTCCACAAGTATGGTTGGCCTAATAGTACATCACAAACATCCAGAGGTGTAACATCACACATTACCTCGTCTGTGAAGGGCTTGATGTTGTAGGGAAGGTGACACTGCTGGCGAACTTTGAGATCTCGTCCTTCATGAAGCCACTCGATACTGTAAGGTTGTGGGTGTGGTGTAGTTGGTAGGCCCAACCGCTTTATGACCTCCACTAAAATGAGCTTCTTTTGGTTGCCACTGTCGACAATGAATTGTAGCGGTGAACCCTTCACCCACATTTGTGAGTGGAAAAGATGTTCCCCCTCCTCTGGATCTTCGGGCTCATTTTTTTGGATCTTGGCAGTGGCAATAGTGGCGTTGGGATCTGCATCAATGATCTGCTTTTGTTTTCCATTCCCCTTGTTGGGTTCTAGCTCAGAGTTGGAATGCATCTAATTCAGAAGCCTTCAACTCGACCACCAGCGACTGCTTGGTCTGACACTCACTTGTGTTGTGAGTGGGGCTCTTGTGGAACTCACACCACTTTCCTATGTCCTTCTTCGTCTTTGTGGTGTTGTTCTTTTCTTGCGGCTTCGATGGGTTGTCTTGGGTCACCCCGCCTTGGCTTTGTCCTTTGGTCTTCAGATTTGCAGATCCAAAGTCTCGC
>APFE030653510.1:41844-65121 GCA_000404065.3 Pinus taeda
CAAACAGAAAATGGAAATAAACAGCTAGGGCGATGGTAGCTTATCTTTGAGAAGAGATGTGGTGGCTACATGCCTCTGAACTATGTTACAAAGAGGCTCAAAGGCCTATTTATTGTTGAGAAACAATGGAAAACCCTTCACATCCCAAAACCTAACCCTAGAAGATGAAACACCAAATTGTGAGCCCTGTTTGGGTAAATTGTTACCTCAATTTCCCAAGGTCATAACTTTGGCATACAATATCCATTCGACACGTATAATATCTCGTTAGAAATATCTATCTAAGCACTACAACTTTAGGAAGGGCAACATCGGTCCATGGACCCATGTTTCCCCCAGATTTCCTAAAAAAACGTTGTTTAGGGCCTCAAAACGACTTCGAAAGTTCATGACTCGAAAAAAATGATAAAAATAGTAAATTGTGCTACAATTAAGGAAATTGAAAAGCTGAAAGAGAAAGTTGTGGGGGTCCAAATGGGATAGTTGGGTGGCCACCAACATCCACCTGGATCAAAATCAGAGCAATAGTCACAAAATGGGGAAAAAGTGAGTCAAAAAAGGATACAACAGAATCTACAGAAAAGACAGTTGAGCAAACCTCAGCTAAAAACTCCACCTCCACCCAGTCAAAAAAACACTCGGTGATTGATTTAGAGAAAGAATGGGAGCATTTTAATAAAAAGCTCCATACATAGGGACAAGCACCTGAGACACAAAATCCACAACACAAAGCAACTCAAGAAATTACAATAGATAAAACTATAAGTACTCAAGAGGTAGAACACATTCCTGCCATTCCTACCTCTAAAATTGTTTTGAGAATTGAGGAGATTCGTCCTTTAGATGTGTTCTATAGACCAACCCAAAAAAATTTCATCAAAAGGCAAAGAAAGAAGAGGAAGTTGGATGGTACAGCTGCTACTACTCCCAATAATGAACCGATGGATATTGTCTAGAAAGATTCACCCATCGACCCATCTGACAACCTTACTAGACTGTCTCAATTTGCAGGAGCCTATGCTACAACAACTATTGATAAAGCCACAGAGGTAAAAATTTTGCTAAGAGAAAAGGAAAATAAAATTATGTTGTTGGAACAACAATTAGAGCAAGAAAAATCTAACCAACAAGTAGAATTGCAAATAGCGAAGCTCCAGCAAGAATTCGAGTAGATGCAAATAAGACATCAAGCTAGTTTAGCATAAAAGGAAGTGTAGATACAAGTAATAACAGATAATTATAAGGACAGTCCAAATATTGATTAGTTTATAATTGAAGCACTCAGCCTTAACTCCCAGCTAATGCACCAAAAGGAAATCCTATGCCAGAAGGTCTCACATTTGAGTCCTTATTATGAGACTAGTGACAAGTTAACAAGTCAAGTCATTGACATGAGACTCGAATATGATGAAGACTTGAAAAGAGTTTCTAACTTCATCAGCTCGCACAATTCAGAGGATGGGAGGAAGGCCAATTTTCCTATATTGGAGGAGTCACATAAAGAAATTTTATTTGCAGACTGGGATTCTCGGCTTAGACAAGCAGAAAAGGCAACAGCGGTCGCAGCAACAGTAACAAACAATGTTATTGAAAACATCAACGAAAATTTACACAGTGCAAACCTGGTGGCAGAGTCTGTACTAGGTTTTCTTTTGAATGTCAAACAACTCGAACAATAGTGGACGCAGGCAACAAGGGAAAAAGAGGAAGAAATTAGGCAAATGACCAGGTTAAACTAGGGAGCATACTAGCAATATTTATTTAAACCTTACAGGCAATGAATGACCTTGCGATGCCTAACCTCTTCCACGCAGAAAATGGCGCCAGCACAGACCGATGTCGTGTTCACAAGTAGTTGAAATCTGCAGTCGGCCAACCGACACAGCTCAAACAAATGACAGACATCTGTGATCTCAAAGATCAAACGTAAAGGAGTTAGTTACCATGTTTTATTTCTATTTTTGTTTTGTTTTGCATAATTTGAGGAAGGTCGTTTAAAGTTCCTCAACTACTTTTGTAATAATCTATTCTTAGGATTTATAGTTTAGTATTTAAACCCCTCTCATGCATTTAGAGAGGGGTCCATAAATTTTATCAGAAACAATCTTCAAAACATGCACTTCTGTCCCTTTGAGGAAGTTCTGGTGAAATGAATGGAACATGATTTATTTTCATCTTATCTGGCATATTCTACTAAAATTTCACTTTTGTACTCTTAGATGGTGTTGGATTGATTGGAATTAGGTCGATATTGCTAAAACACATGAGCAGAACTTATTACAAATGGTACTTTTATCTTGTGATTTTTTTTTGTTTATGTATTAAGCAATAATTTTTCTTCAAATTGTTTATGTATGAAAGTTTAAAGCTTGGTTAGCATTATTGCACTTTTGTATGGTGATGGCCTGAATTTTATGTTGAATATATGAATAATTTATTATGTGATATATCTTTCACAATCGATTCGCCTAACTATTTATCCGAAATGATTATTGTTAAAATTATTTCACTTCTTATTGCAGTTGAATTATCTTTATTACCAATTACTTTAGGACATTATTGTAGATCACATGTTTCAATTTTATTCTCAGGTATATTCATAGCTAGATAGTGTTTAAATTAGGATATATGCATGTGATTATTAGTTTAGATTAGATTACTTTTAGCTTAAACATTCCTTCGAACTATCATATATCACCCCATCAACACTATCATAATTTATATTGAGAAACCGGTCCCATTACCCCAGACGGAGCCACTACACCAAACGGAAAAGGAGCTGCCAACCAAGGTATGGACTGGGTGGTTTTCCCCCAATGTTGTAAGCAATGATTTTCAAAGCTTCAACATCTTCTCACGAAGCTGGGTATCAAGGATACTGAGTGGAATTTGGTGCTCAAGTACCGCGACTATCTACACAAGTACATCCAGGACGAGATGGAGTTCTTGGACATTTCCTCGCTCGGCAGTGCCTATCGACATGTTGTAAATATTAAGAAGAAATCTAAACAGAAGAAGTGGGACTTTGGATCTATGAATTCAAAGCGAGGAAAAGACACCCCCAAACCACAGAACAAGGGACCAAGCCAATGTGGGGCTACAAAGGATAGCCTTCCAAAGACAAAAGCAAATAACAACACCACGAAGATGAAGAAGGACACGGGAAAATGGTGAGAGTTCCATAAGAGATCCATTCCAAATTCAAGTGAGTGTTGGGCCAAGTAGTCACTGGTGGCCAAGATGAAGGCTTCTGAATCAGATGCAGGATCTGACGTTGAATCAAAACCTGATAAGGGGATTGACAAAGGGATCAATATCATTGACGCAGAGCCCAGTGCCACCTTGGCCACCACAAAGATCCAAAAAATTGAACCTGAAGATCCATAGGAGGGGGAAGGCGTCTTCCACTCACAGATGTGGGTGAAGGGTTCTCTGTTGCATTTCATTATAGATAGTGGGAGCCAAAAGAACCTCATTTCAATAGAATTCATGAAGCAACTGGGCCTAAAGACTACAACACATCCACAACCATACACCATCGGGTGGATTCACCAAGGACGAGATATTTTTGTCAGTCGATAGTGTTGCCTTCCCTACAACATCAATCCCTTCATAGATGAGGTACTATGTGGCGTTGTTCCTCTTGAATTTTTTAATGTATTGTTAAGGAAAACCATACTTGTGGAAGCAACATGCTGTATATGAGTCTAGACCTCGCTCTGTGATTATTACTTTGGCTAATGAGTTGTACAAGATACCGGAGGTAGCCCTACCTACCACCATCTCTTTGATCACTGGAAAGAAATGTAGTGAGATCATTTCCTAGACTAGGAAATTTTTTTTCCTTATGATTCGCCCCCAAGGCAAGAAGAAGGTTGTGGCCACGACTTCCAAGCAGGTCTCCTCTGCACATCAGTAGTAGATGGATAAGGTCGTGGAGGAGTACAGTGATATTTTCACCTCACTCGTAGGGGTACCTCTGCACTATCAGATCAAGCACTCCATCGATTTGACCCTGGGCGCGTCACTGCCCAATGGACCAATATATCTATGCTTTGTTCTAGAGAATCATGAGATCAAGAGGAAGATTCAAGAACTATTGTAGAAATGGCACATCAAGCCAAGCTCATCACCCAGTGGGAGCTCGATTGTATTGGTACATAAGAAGGATTGGACTTGGAGGCTCTGTATTGACTATCAGGTGCTGAAAATGATCACTGCCCAGAATAGGTACCCAATCCCGCAGATTGATGGCCTTATAAACTAGCTTAAGGGGGAAAAATATTTCAACAAGAATGACTTGAATTTAGGTTATCACCAGGTGCCTATCGAACCCTCCGATGTGTGGAAGACTGCCTTCAAATTCAAGGAGGGCCTTTTCAAATGGTTGTTCATGTCATTCAGATTGATGAATGTCCCTGCAATCTTCATGAGATTGATGGACGACATATTGTGGCCCTTCACCAATGCATTCATAGTGGTGTATTTAGATGACATCTCAATCTTCAGCTAGATTTCGGAAGAGCACCTCCACCATATTCGACAGGCCCTTCAAACCCTTTGACAACACAAGTTGTGTGCTAACTTGGAGAAATGCACCTTTGGCCTCACCCAAATTCAATATCTGGGGTACATTATTGATGAGTAGGGTGTACATGTGGACCCATCCAAGATACAAGTCATTCAAGATTGGTCATCCCCAACCACTATAACAAAGTTCCACAACTTCTTGGGTGTTGCCAATTTCTACCATAGGTTCATGTTGGGGTTCTCTCATATCACTTGGCCTTCAAGTCAAGTAACCAAGGGCAGAGCAAAAAATAATTTCTTTTGGTCGGAAACCCAACAATGATCATTCTCCGAGTTGAAGAATCGCCTTTGTTCTACACTAGTGCTCACATTACCATACCTGCAACAAGCATTTGAGATTGAAATAGATGCCTTCGACTATGTTATTGGTGTGGTTCTTACTCAACATGGGCATCCAATGGCTTACCATAGTGAGACACTTTCAGACATAGTCTGAAAGTACCCCAATTATGAAAAAGAAATGTATTCCATTGTGCAAGTTTACCGTCAATGGAAGCATTACATTCTGGGGAAGGAAACGATCATCCACATAGAAAACCAACCTCTACAGTTCATACAGATACAAGGGAAGTTACAGAATGATCGCCATCAGAAATGGTCCACCTATTTGCAATAGTTCCATTTGAACATTAAGTATAAGAAGGGTAGCACCAATAATGTCGGTGATTCCTTTAGCTAACCACCGGTCATGGTGCTAATTACTGTGCTCGACTCCTGTGGGCACGAGACATCAGGGTGTTCGCATATTTACAAGAGTAATCCAGAATTCGACAGCATATAGTAAACACTCCTGGAAGGGAAGAAAGTTCCAAATTTTCACCTTCAGGATGCATTGTTATGCCACTTGGGACACATATGTGTTCCTTCAAGTGAGCGTGCCAAGATTATTTGGGAGGTGCACTACAGCCGGGTCGATTGACATTTCAAAGTAGAGAAAAAAGTGGTAGTATTGTAGAAGTATTTTTATTGGTCGAAACTTCGTCAGGATGTTGGGAAGTATGTTAGATCCTACACTGCCTATGGAATTTCCAAACCAACCATCAAGAAGCAAGGCCTGTATACTCCTCTAGCCACTCCTAGTTGGCCTTGGGAATCTGTCCCCTTCGATTATATGTCAGGCCTTCCTTCTACTAAGCATAGAAACGATTGCATTTTTGTGGTCGTCGACAGATTCTCTAAGATGGCCATCATAGCGGCCTACAAGAAGAGTATCACAGTAGAGGCCACTACTAAGCTCTTCTTTGAGCAAGTGTGGGTACACTTTGGGATCCCACAGTCCATTATCTCAGATCAGGATAGCAGATTCTTGAGTGCATTTTGGTCAAGTCTCTAATCGATGTTGGATACAAAACTTACTAACTCCATGACTTTCCATCCCCAAACTGATGGCCAAACAAAGGTTGTCAACAACATGATCATACACATTTTGGGCATGTGCAACTCGAAGCATCTACGCACATGCGAAAGTCTCCCCTATGTCCAACACAGCTACAATAGAGCTCTCCACAGCTCAACAGGCCATAGCCCCTTTCAGGTAGGGCTAAGATTTCAACCATTATGCCCCATTGATGTGGCCATACCATTTATAGCCACTCAGGTAGATTCGGCTTAAGTGGAGTCCGAAGTTGAAAGGTCTAATAACTTCATTGAGCACATTCAACACATCTTCCAATAGGTCCATGATATATTGGATAGATCCAATGCTAAGTACAAGTAACTCCATGATCAACATCGAGTGCCACACAAGTTCTAGGTGGGCGACAAATTTTGTCTTCATTTGCAAAAGAAGCGCATTGTTGGACCCCACCGCAAGCTTTGCTCACTCCAATATGGGCCATACACCATCACCAAGGCCATCGGTGATAATTCCTTTGAGCTAAAAATCCCACCGTTCCTTGATATGTACCCAGTGTTCAATGTAGATCACCTTCGATGATAATTTCCACCATTGTTGGACACATCTAACATTATAGAACAACTCACACCAATAAAGCTCAACTCGGACTACATGGAATAAGCCACAACTGATCAAATCGTGGAAACACAGATTAGGAACACTCGGCAAGATAGGATACAACTATATCAAGTTATGATCGCAGACCAACTCCTTCACCAAGGCAAGTGGTTCACCAGGGACCAGGTTCAATAGAATTTTCCTCACCTCATGTAGGCTTTGCACGCAATGGGGACCATTTCTTCCTAAGGGGGGAGGAATGATCCAGGTGGATATTGGTGGCCACCCACATATTCCACCTAGACCCCCCAGTCAGTTTCATCTGTTTCCTTAATTGTAGCACAATTTACTATTTTTGGCAATTTTTCGGGTCTTGAACTTTTGGAGCCGTTTTGAGGCCCTAAACGATGTTTTTTGGCAAAATAGAAATCACTGATCAATATGGAAAATGCATCAATATTTGTATTTCTCGAAGAAATCTTTCCAACAAGGTATCATACGCGTCAAACAGAGTGGCCAAGTTATGACCCTCGGAAGTTGGCTACCCAACTAACCCCAACGAGGCCCATAAACTCTTGGTGTTACATCTTCTCGGGTTAGGGTTTTGGTTCTTTATGGTTTTCTATTATTGTGCAATAATAAAAAGGCCCTTGAGCATCATTGTAACTTATTTTAGAGGCATGCAGCTGCCACATCTCTTCTCAGAGATAAGCTACCATCCCCTGAGCTATCTTATTTCCATTACTTTTGTAAGCATAGTTCAATATTTTTATATTAATGAAATGAAGTGTTTTTTTGCTGCATTTCTGTGTTTATGATTATATCTGTAAGTTTTTTCATTCCTATTTAAGTTCAGACCAATTCTCATATAGTTTAGATGGCACAATCCATATGCACAGTTGTATTATCCTACTAAATTATGTATGGCTCTGTGATGGCAGTTTGCATACAGCCTTGGCATCGATAATTTATACAGTTTGTATAGTATGTCTTCTCCAAAAATTATGGCTTTTATACCAAAAACATATTACTTCAATATAAATTTTGTTTTGGCTTTGTCATGGAAGTTTGCATACAATCTTGGCATCGATTATTTATACATTTTGTATGGTATGCCTTTGATAATTATGGCTTCTATACCAAATACATATGACTTCAATATAAAGTTTGTTTTTGCTTTGTGATGAAAGTTTGAATAAAGTCTTGGCATCGATTATTTATACAGTTCATATGGTATGTCTTCTCTGAGAATTATGGATTCTATACCAAATACATATGACCTCAATATAAAGTTTGCTTTGACTTTGTGATAGAAGTTTGCATATAGTCTTGGCATCAATTATTTATATAGTTTTTATGGTATGTCTTCTCTGAGAATTATGGCTTCTATACCAAATACATATGACCTAAATATAAAGTTTGTTTTGGAAATGTGATGGAAGTTCACATATATTCTTGGCATCGATTAGTTATACATTTCATATGGTATGTCTTCTTTGAGAATTATGGCTTCTATACCAAATACATATGACCTCAATATAAAGTTTGTTTGGCCTGGCATCGACTTATAGTATGGAAGTATTTAATTTATGATTTGGTTGATGGCATCGAAACCTTTTATTTTCTCGATATCACATTATTTATAATATATATATGTTGAGATCTTGTTATCATCAATCCTAAAGTGAAACCCTAAGGAGGCTTGGAATCTTAATTCAAACATTCAAATGACAAAGATCTCCTCAACAAGTCTCTTATATAACTCATATGAAATGATGGCAGATCTAAAAGGCATATGAACAATGACCCTAAGAAACCCTATATCAGTAACTTAATATTGGTAGCTGACAATATTATTGACATATTATAGTGATCATCAAGAAAGTGAGAAAGTAGTCTATGTCATTGCCATCATGGAAGTGACATAGACAATCAATCCTATGCATGTAGTATACTCTTTAATGTGGTAATCCATATGTACATCAGTGACTTGGCACACCTATATCTCTACATGATGATAATATAAATGCACTTATCCTTATGACAGTGACCTCGTTGCAACAAGGATCTTGATGTATCAATTTGACACCAATTCCTATATTATAATGCATGAAAATCGAGATTAACCATTTATTTATTGATGGAAATATGTGCAATACAAGCTTATTGTGAAACAATGTCTATTAATGTAAACAAAACCTATAAATCATCAATTTTTATTCCTTTGATATTTCTTCATCCGTGGCACAATTTCCCCCTTCCTAGTGCTGAAATAATCAATCAACCTCTCTTCACTCACAGGCCCTAGTTTTCCCCTTCATGGTGTGTGAGTGGCCTCACTTATCATGGCACAAGTATATGTATTGAGACTAATATTGATGCTTCATGGGATGGTGTATCAACTTGTCTCATGATTTATCCCAATAATCATTGAACATCATAATATTCTCTAAGGTTCTATTAACATTTTGGAAATTTATAAGGATTGTAGCCTTCTACTATTTGCATGACTCTCTAGCTTCAAGTGGTACACTAAGTCTAATTAATTAGTATAGGTTTAATGAAGGTAATTTATTGTCCTCAATCCATATTCATAATATCTTGTAAACATTCCATCATAGGTATGGGCTCCTGTAGGTTATTCATATTCTCTACTTTCTTACTTTGATCGATATTAGAAGTCTCATGCTCATAACACACACACACACACATATGCCAATATTTATCGAATATTAATCATTAAGATCTATGAATCAAACATAACTCTCATTCAAATATCATTTTTATCATTACATGTTTTATTCATGAGTTAGAATATCACATTTCACTTTTTAGTGATGTTTTCATTTATGACTCATTGATATGCATACTAATTTATTCCACATTCTATGATCAATTCCATATTAATAATGAATATGTAAACAATATCCATTCTATATGATAGGTCAATAATATCAAAATAAACTACAATTACTTTCACATAATTAACATGAAACATTAATCATTATTATAAAAGTAGAGGCGTGACATACATCCTTATTTATTCCCCATTCTATAACCAATTCTCCTTAAACAATATATAAACAATATCCATTATAAATTACAAGTCAACAATATCATAATAAATAATGGTCACTTTCACACGTAATATATAAACAAAAACATTGATCAATAATTAATAATATCTTAGAGTAAAGTGATTATTATGCCTTTAAATCCCTCCATACCAATTAAGTCCCTAAATCCTTTGGGAGTTAACCGATCATTTAATAAGAAAGAATTTCCAATCATCGGTCCTTACCAATGATTGTTATTTTTTTAAAATAAATAGTCTTGCTCAAGGCCACCTCTTTTCCCCTGAGAAATGAGATGGAATTTTTTCGTAATATATATGTCAAGCACTTCTTATTTGGGTCATGTGTCATGAAATTAAGTTGTAAGCACATGAGTCAAAATGTAGTGAACAAATATGTGTGACATACTATGCAATGATGGAGAGAGCAAGAACAAATTAATCATTATTATTAATGTAAGGTTTTCTAAACAAAACAAAATAATATTTTCTCTCTTGATAATCTTCCAAGACCATAGATCTTGAGAAGAACTAGGGAAAACATAATTAAGGTTTGTTTAATAATGTTTTCTCTTGTTATATTGACAATTCTTGTGATATAATATTAGTTCATCATCATCATCATTATTATTTTGTGTTCGTCATCAAGAAAATACCGATAAATGAGACCACAATGCAAATAAGAACACTAGAAATAGGCTCCAAGCTAGGGCCAAACCCCTCCACAGGGGGGTAACCCAAAATCTTCTCTTATATAAACTCAAGGAAGACTTCCAAGACCTTTGATCAAGACAAATCACCAAATGATAGGCCAGCCAGCCAAACAACAATGCTTCTCTCTATAACTTGGTCTGTTGCTCTTCTCTATCTCAAAATCTGAATAAAGATAACTTTCTTCCCATACATGCGAGGTTTCCAAACAAATAATTGTTGCACAATCCAAAAACATAGACCTTCTTTATTTCCTCACTATCCTTCACCTCTTTCGTACTCTGAATTTTCCTCAGACTTCTTGAAGAGACCAAATTAGTTGTGTGACTCAAATGAGGTCTAATACCTCTCTTTTATTGATAAATCTAGAGCATTATGTGAGTTAGAATCTTCAATTTGATTTATCTTATCTTTACATTTACTTGTGAAATTATATGTTGATTATGTTAGTTTTCCTTTCATCAAATAAACTCCAACATGAAGATCACAAAGACAAGAACGCAAGATGTAGGCACACAGCTAGGGAAAAACCCCTATGAAGGGGAAAACCCAATCAGCTCTTTCTCTAGTAGATTAAATCATGTTGAAACACACTTGACCCTTTGAATAAAGAAATAAACTTACTCCAACCACCAAACTAGTTCCTCCTACAATTGTCTCCGCAATCATGGTTCTTGGCTCCTTCTGTTCAACTTCAAAATTTTGGCCCTCCTTCTACAGTAGTCTCAGACCTCCTACTTTAGGAATCTCAACCATCCTACTTCAGAAATATCAGCCTTCCTTCTGTAATAGTATCAACCCTTTCTGTAATCATCTCTGCAAAAAGGAACATCGACCTCCCTATAATTGTTTATGCAATTCACATTTTCAACTTCCTCTCTATAATAGTCTTCTAATATTCTTGACTTCTTCTCCATTTCTTGCTCTTGTAATAGTTTCTCTTACTTCTTCAAAGAATGCTTCACTTCTCTTTTTCAAATGGTGAAATATTAGGCTATTTATACTTATTGGAATTGTACATTTGAGCCAACATGAACAATTTTACTTGAAATTGACTTGATTATCTTATGTTTTGAGGCCAACTTTGAAGGATGAATGGTAATCCTTTTGGGACAAGGAACTGATTTGTTGCAGGAAATATTTAGATGCAAAAACATTTTTCCTTTCTTGACCTTAAGGATCCCAAGAACTTTGACTCAAAAAAATACTAGAAGCTTACGATTGAGGCTTGACCTATTGACCATTGACACAAGCATGAGACCCATCCATTAATAAGTCAATAAAAATAATTTCCTTTCCTTTTTTATGACTCAAATATAATTATGAAGACCAATCGGAGTATCATATCAATATAGGGTTACCATATCAACATGAAGAGATTATCAATCATAAGTAGTCAAACTTTCTTAGCTTAAACTTGAATAATATTTCATATCCAACTTGATATCTTTTGCTAGGGTTTTTGACATAACCCCTAGATTCCAAAGTCAAATCTTAGGTATTAACAACTTTATAGTGAAATAGACTCTTTAAGTCCCAAAAACTAGACTCAACACGCACAAAATAAAATATTGTACATCTAGGGTTTCAACAATATGCCTTTTAGAATTTCATGCCATACTTTAGTAGGTTTTGTTACAAACCCTAGAACTAGCAAGTTTACATCCAAGGTTTCATGCATCTAATTTCTACATGCATAAAAACATTAAACCTTAGCAATTTTGAATAGGGTTTAAATAATTCACCAAACACTAAATTTTTAACGTTTTATGATAACATTAAAAGATTAGGGTTTTACCAAAGTATTACCAAAAAACCTAAATATTGTTAGAATTACAAACCCTAAGTAGCCTAGGGTTTCAATATTATCGACAATATATTCGAAGCATCCACAAGTTAGAGCTTTATAGTGAACCCTAAAATATAGGGTTTCCACAAAAAAAAAAAAATGACAATAGATATGACAAAGGTAGACTCAATCTAGTGATTGATCTTCCTAACAAGAATCTTTTATGATTCAAAATCCTAAACAAAAAATAGTTAGTAATACAAGGAAATTTTTAAAATAATTTTAATAAAGTTTTTGAAAATAGACATACCTAGAGTTGCTCCTTTTACAAACATTGTAGAGTTTTTCCTTGGAGTGCTATCTCTCATGAATCATAATTTATACCTACAATACTTAATGACAAGTATAACAAAACAAACTATATGATACCAAAAACTGTGAAGTCAATCTAGGGTTTACTAGATAATTAAACTTTCCAATTACAAACTTTGGAAATCAAAATATCTTTTACAAACCCTATGACTAGGGTTCTTCATGAGTTACCTATGGTTTTACATTATTGGATATCAACTACCAATCTTAAATATTCTAAACCCTAAATGACTCATGATCATACATATCTTATAAATACATACCTTTTCCTTTGTTTGTTTGATTGAGCTTGTTTCCCTTTGTAAACTGAAGACAAGTTGTTGGATAACAAAAACATAAAAGATAAAAGCAGTACTTACCTAAGATAGATTCAAAGGTACTGGTGCAAATGATGCTAAAGAGAATTCCTCATAACGTTTTCATGATCTACATTGCTTGCTTGTAAACTTTGATCCTTCTAATTGTTTGTTCCATGGTGATTTATTCTTATTTATATAAATACACATGTTTTATTCAATACTAATTAGAATTAGACTACATGAAGGTGACTGTAAGAGGTATTCTTTGTTAGCATATCTTTACTGCTACAAAACTGGACATTTCCCATCACTGAACAAACGAGATAGTTCCTTCTTAGATACTATATCTTTTTATTTTATGATCATGGAAATTGTTGTTAGGCCTACTTCTACATGTCATGGTCAGAAAAATTGTCTTCAAGGGGTATAATGAATTTTATTAATGTCATGCTGAGAATTCTAACTATAGACATCCTTCTTGTTTGGTTATGTGGTGTACATATTGCCTTAAGATATCAACTGCTTTCATCAAAATTTATTTTTAGAGATCTTCAGGAGAAACACTTGTAGCTTTTCTTGGCTCACTTACTTGTATAGGCTTGAGTTGTGTACACATATATACCAATCTTGACATTACAATTATGGATAGAAATTATACTATAAATTCGATATTCTAAGGTGATTGTAGCTAGATGATAGGCCTAATGAGCCTTCTCTCTCAGTCTACTTTATTCTCGGAAATAATGTGGGAAATCTTGGTTCCTATGATTGAATCATTTTAATATATTGTTGATAGTGATGGACCTGCCAACATGTCAAGGGGATCTCCCCGGTAAGAAGTCACAACTAGAACTCAGACCATTTGGAGTAGGATTCCAAACAATGAGTGGTAATGTAGTGCCTTAACCATGATAGCACGCAGATGTAAGTATGAAAGCTTTGGTCAGAAGCAAGTGTCTAGGCATGCAGCAAGTCAAGTGAGATGCATGGGGGTTCTAACACATAGAGGGGAAAAGGAAGTGTTTCCCTTAGAATCTTGTAATAGTATGCAGCCTGAAAGGAACACACAAGTAGAATGATATCACAAGCTGGAAGAAGAATAGTCCACAAACCAAAGTGATGATTAATCTAACAACACGCCTTCAATAATATTCATACAATTTCATAGAAAATAGTTCATACACAAATGCATAATTTAAACAACATACATTGCTAAAGCAACCCAAATGGTCCAAACACAATAACAACATATGCATGAAAACATGTTGGCTCATTTATATCGTTAAGTGAAATTTCCATCCATACATACACCATTGACAACCACTAGCCCCAATAGTGGAATATTACAGTCAACACCACTTGCTCCTCCAAAGAAGTCTACTCGCTCTACACTATGGAGAAGCCAAAGCTCGTCAAAATACTCCCAAGACTTCTCTAAGAAATTCCTAACCAAAAGCTTGGCCCGCAAATGCCTTTCTTTATGAGTTATGAGGTTCTACTTATAACAAAGGGTGGGGTAATCCTTGGCATTCCCCTTTATGACTCTTCGACTACCCTCATGACTCTTAAACTTCTTTACAAATAACTCTTTACATTACATAGTGACTATTCAAATTCCACTAATTACACTTGGAATTTCACTTAAAACATATTAACAAATAATATACATTTTCCACACGTACCCATGTGAGACAAAATAGGCTATAGACAACTTAACAAGACACAACACTATGAATCTGAAGTTTGGGGCAAGACCAACTTGGAAACCTACACTTGATGATTCTTGGTTGCGTACTGATGACAAGCTTGGTAATATGCTATGATGTCCCCAAATTTCTTGATGATGTCTTCCTAATAGCGAACTCATCCTGAAGCATGTGCAGCATGGTGTAGACCATGACAGGACCACAAGTGTGCTTCTGCATGTTTGGTGCACTCAACTCCAAGTCATTCCTGGTGGCCTCTTGCCTTAGCTAATCCATGTACCTATCAACCTCTAATCAGACTTGCTTTTTGTGATTAGCTTTGGTGAGGGAACCTGCATTTGTTCACTCTCTTCCTTAGCTACTGGCTTTTCTAGCTCATTAACCTATATTAGCATTGTTTGGTATGTCATTACACCTTTCCTTTGTTCTTCTTCTTATTTTAGCTTCTTTTCTTGTTCTTTCCTTCTCAGCTCTGTTGTCTGTGTCCTGTGCCTCCTTTTGCTTCTACTATCAAAGCTGCTTGCATGAAGATTGAATGCACTTTCGCTTTGCATCTTTGTTCTCCCTTTATTATGTCAATAATTTCTTCTTTCCTTGATCTTGTACTCGATTGCTTCCTTCTACCGCTACTGCTAGTCTTGCTGCCTCGTTAATGTTGATTCCTTTTCTGTAAATAGTTGGCCATCTGCATATATTGACAACTAAATTGGCGTTTTCTCAACTGCTTCCCCAATACTTGTTTCAATGGTCTCTCTTGAAGCATCTCTCTTTAGTGCCACGGTCCAATGATTGTTGGAGAGAAGTGTTTCATAAGTGTAGTACCTATGGGACAAAAGAGACACTGATGGCAAGAAAACATTAGCTCTTACATATCTAAATTCACAGCATGATCAAGCAAAAACTAGGGCATCGGGTGATAGGAATTACACAATTTGGACTGACAAGGGTGACTGACTGAATGTGGGAACTATGCATTGTGCATTCCTAGCAGTCGGTGTAGAAGATTGATGACTGGAACTGCGCAATGCTTAGTTCAGTCTGGGTCAAGGCCTAGGAGAGACTATGCATTGTGCAGTCTCCGTGACCAATGTAGGAGACTCGCTCCTGGAACTACACAGTGCACAGCTAGATCCAACCTAGGAAAATATCTACACAATTCCAGATGCCAAGGCAGAGGCCTTGAGGTCCCAGATTGTGCAGTGCATGCAAGTGAATGTGAGATCTTGGCAAGGGGAGCCCAGATCTACCTAATGGGAGTCCGAAATCAAGCATATTTCAAGGATGGTGTGATGGAAAATGTAGATATGAGTGAGTGATGATGGATGCAATTAAAACAAGTGCAGGGATCAATCAAATAGAAGGAGAATGAAGCCTATGGAGAGAGTCGCCACAATGGCGACCTTTAGTGAAAAAACAGGGCAATGCATGTGACACTTGAGAAAGGCAATGCAATACTTGAAATAACACTTCTACAAGCTAAAACATGTTAAAACGCTAGCAGACGCTCAAAAAAAACAAGTCAAACAACACTCTCACAATCTAAACAAACAAAAGTGACAGAAAAAGAAGCAAAATGTGATAAAAGAAAAACTCACCCCGAAAAGTGATAACAATGCTCCGAAGGCTCCTTAATCTCCTAGAGAAGTTATAGGTTGATTATTGAATGTATAAGTGATCTATAGAGGCATCCATTACATAGATTTGAGAAAAATGGAGTTCACACGCATATGCTTCAGATTAAGGACAAAAAAGACACTTGGCTGAAACTTCTAAAGATGGAAATGTGTCACCTCCGGGAAACTAATAATAGATCCCTAATTCCTGGGGATTATTTTCCTCTTAGCTTCTTGATTGTTAGGAAAACTACCATGCATTGCCTCAGAATATTGTGCAGTTCTGCGAAGGACCAGGCAACTCTTTGGTTCATGCACTAAGCAGTTTCTGAGCATAGTAGGTTCTGCGCTATTTCTAGGCTAAGTGGCTCTGGGTTGTCTCTCAGGCTCTATGAAATTTCCCAGCTAAAGAAAGGATGTTAGCTAGATTTGTGCAATTTTGGAGCTAAAGGCTCACTTGTTGGCTTGGAGTGTGCAATTCCCGAGAGCAAGGATGGTTTCCCTCAAGGATTGTGCAGTTCACTAAGGCAAGCATAGAATCGGGTTGAAACCAAGTCAAGAGATCGGCTTGTGGGTTAGCCATTAAATCAAGTGAGAAAACACAAGCCAAAATGAAGAAGATAAACCTTAGTGAAAGCACAAGTACCTGGGTCAGTGCGAGATAAGCTATCGGTGTTTTAGACGGGAGGCTCCAAAATGAAGCTTAGGGAGAATTTTGGAGGGTGGTTGTAATTTCTACAACATTGGTGAAAAACTGGTAGAACTCCAGCTCTTCGTATGGACCTTGTCTCGTGTAAAGTGAGTCTAACTCTTCCTGAAGTATTGTTTGATTCTTCAATCGTCATGGCTTGTTTACTAGCTTGAGTTAAAGATATAGTCCCTACCATTCTCTTTTATCAGCAACAAACATACCAAGCCAAGTCAATTGATCTGTTTCAATTGGGGATGAGGGGTATATTGAAGCACAAGTAATATAGACCATCAGATCTTTAGTTTCATCTCTAGTGTTGCTCTACTATCGGCAGGCCTGGAAACTACCCTAGTGGAGTCACTTTAGAAACACAAGCATCTCTCCACTACTAGCAAGCCTGGACAGTACCCTAACAGAGTTACTTTCTTCACCTCCCTGCATAGGAGGCCTTTCTCTTATTTTTCCTTTATTTTATTTGTTCATTTTTTCATTTTTAAAGAACTGTGCATAGGTACTTATTTATTTCATGAGGCAGAAGAGGGATCCCGACTTATTGATAATAGAAGAGGTTATCCCTTCAAAGAAGGATGTTTATATATACCTCTGATATAATTTTTAAGGTTGCCCCCCTCACCTTACTCTACTTGACTGAGTTGACAAGGGCTAACCAAAAATAGAAAACCAATTAGAGTAGGCAATACTAGTTAAAAGTGAAAGTGTTGTGATTTCACCAAGATTCACTATGAAAGGAACATATTTTCCATCAGGGTAGCATTGACTAAAATAAATGCAAGATATTCATAAGGAGAGGGAATTGATAGAAAACCAAATGTTGATAGTTGTACAAGTCCTCTTGTATTTCACCCTGCTTGTCTCAAAACACCAAACAAAATTTCATGCGAAACTAATCCTACGGGTGTATAAACAAACCAACAAGCAAAGGAAAGAAGTACAATGAAAGCAACAACAAGTAAGCAAAACCAAAACAAGGAAAAAAAACACAAACATGAAAGCAAACACTACTCCTACTCCTAAGCTAGGTAGTGCATGGGCCTATTCACATGAAGTGATATTTCCCTTGTAGCCACTGACGCATTGGTTGGCCCATGTAGGTGAAGGAATGGTTGACAAGAAAGATATTCAGGAAAACCAGCAAACAAGAAAGATAAAGCAATGGAAACCAACATGCTTGAAATTTGAATGTTTCCATGGAAAATAAAAGAGTAAAATCACATGGAAGGCACTCTGCAAACATATCATGGTGTTGTATCACACCGAGGGTAGATGACAAGCATGTATACTCTTTCGATCTTGAGAAATGAACAAACATGTAGAAAGATGAAAACTTTCATTTCACAACATGACTTGCTACGTTTGACTCCTCCAATGCATGAGCAATAGGATCATGTGATTCTGGTGGAGGATGAGAAATCTGTAAACTAGATTGATTTTCAATGCGAACAAGAGAGCGATCATGAGCCTAGGGTGATTCAACAGGTTTCTGATCAGAAGTGGAACTAACCTCAAGGTTGTGAGAACCGGACATAACCATTAGCTTGGGATAAAGCGCCTTGACAGTTTGAGGGGTCTCAAATTCATCAGAATATGTATCATCAAAGACCGGTGGCTTAGAAAGATCAATAGTAAGTGAATAAGACTCGTGATAAAGTGAATGACTAAAAATATCATGAAAACCATGATAAGAAAATTCGAGATGTGCATTGGCATCCTTATGATCTTATGAATCATATAGATTGGTTGATGAGGAACACAAATTTTTGCCCTATGAGTTTCCAGAAATGAAAGATGAAAGATTAAGTGGATTTGGGGAGAAAGATTTGTCCTCTCCACAATAAAATGATGGATTGACATCCTGTGTTTTATGAGAATGATCGGAAGTAGAAACTTCCAAGTATGAATTTTCACAAGAAAAATTAGAAATAGCAGAATCACAGAAGATGTCAGGATAGAGAGGATGAGGTGTGGACAAAAGGAGGTCATCCTTGACTATAACTTCTTCTTCAGATTCCCACACATACTCATCCAAAATGACAATGCAATTTGGATGCTCAACACCAACTCCATCGACAACTTGATCCTCATGATCATCACCTGTGGAATCTAGAACGTATGAACACAAGACATAAAAATCTAGAGGATCAAAGGAAACATAGGATGGAGGTTGAGAAAACGAGATCACATGATAACCATCAGGTTTGTAGTTCAAATCTGTGCAGATATCTAGAGCAGGTGGGATGGGAGGAGGTGACAGTTAAAATATTGGTTTACAACTTCTCCCACCTTATCCCACTTGTGACAACAACCTCGTCTGTCTTAGATTTGGAAGCTCTAACACCGAGGTATGTTAAGAGGGGTTGGAATGATTCTAACTCATGTGGATTTTCATATACGTGAAGAAGGTACTGAAATATTTTTTTGAGTAATTTCCAATCAACTTCATCTTTAGGAAATTGAAAAGAAATATTACAAAAGCGCTCCCAAAATTGCACAACAAATTCATCAGGTGCTTTCTGTAACTCCAGAATTTTTTTATTACATGTTTTACAGTCATAAAGAAAGAAATCATTACCTAAATCTCTGATCATGTGATTAAAAGAGTGAATAGAGGCTACAGTCAAGGTGAGACACCATTGATTAACTTGCCTTTCGAACGTGTAAGCGAACAACGCACAGGCAATGTCATCTGAGGGGACTTCATTCCTTTCACAAAAGCCCAAAAAGGAAACTCCGTGTCTTAACAAGGCTATTCTACCTTCACCATCGTATTTGATTCATGACAAGTCATCAATGAATCCTATAATAGTACGTAGCCTGAAAGGAACACACGAGGGAAATGGCATCACAAGATGGAAGTGGAATAGTCCACAAACCAAAGTGATGGGTTAATCCAACAACATGCCTTCAACAAGATTCATACAATTGCATACAAAATATTTCATACACAAATGCATAAGTTAAACAACATACATTGGTAAAGAAACCAGAATAGTCCAACTACAATAACAACATATGTATGAAAATGTGTTGGCCCAGTTATATTATTTAGTGAAATTTCCATCCATACATACACCATTAGCAGCCACTAGCCCCAATAGTGGAACATTACAGTCAACACCACTTGCTCCTCCAAAGAAGTGTACTTGCTTTATGCTATGGAGAAGCCAAGGTTCGTCACAATACTCCCCTTTGTGACTCTTCGACTACCCTCATGACTCTTCAACTTCTTTACAAATAACTCTTTACATTACATAGTGATTGTTCACATTCCACTAATGACACTTGGAATTTCTCTTACAACATATTTACAAATAATATACGTTTTCCACATGTACCCATGTGAGACAAAATAGGCTAGAGATAGCCTAACAATACACAACAATATGACCCCAAAGTTTGGGGCAAGACCAACTCGGAAACCTCCACTTGATGATTCTTGGTCACATACTGATGCCAAGCTTGGTACTATGCTATGATGTCCCTAAAATACTTCATGGTGTCTTCCTGATAGTAGACTCTTACCTCCATAGATTCTGGGTATATGGTCTTGGAACCTGTGTCCATCTCATCTTGAAGCATGTGCAGTAGGGTGTAGACCATGATAGGACCACCAGTGTGTTTCTTCATGTTTTAGTGCACTCAGCTCCAAGTCATCCCTGGTGGCCTCTCGCCTTAGCTACTCCATGTACCTGTCAAACTCTAACCGGACTTAGTTTTTTTGCTTAGATTTGGTGATGGAACCTACACCTATTCACTCTCTTCCTCAACTGTTGGCTTTTCTGACTCATTAATGTGTATTGACATTATTTTCTATGTCATTGCACTTTGTCTTTTTTCTTCTTTCTGTTTCGGCTTCTTTTCCTTTTCTTTCCTTCTCGGATCTACTGTCTATGTCCTTTGCTTCCTTTTGCTTCTATTGTCAAAGCTGATTGCATGAATATTGAATGCAATTTCACTCTGCAACTTTGTTCTCCCTTTATTATGTCATAAATTTCCGCTTTCCCTTACCTTGTACTGGATTGCTTCCTTTTGCGACTGTTGTTGGTCTTGTTTCCATTTTAGTGTTTATTCCTTTTCTATAAACAATTAGACATCTGCATATATTGGCAAAGTAAATTGGTTCTTTCTCAACGGCTGCCCCAATACTTATTTTAATGGTCTCTCTTGAAGCATATCTCTTTAGTGCCATGGTACAATCACTGTCAGAGAGAAGTGCTTCATAAGTCTGGTACATGTGGGACAAAAAGGACACTCGTGGCAAGCAAACATTAGCTCTTACAAATCTAACTTCACGGCATGATAAAGTAGCAACAAGGGCATTTGATGAGAGGAATTGCATAATTTGGACTGATAGGGGTGACTGACTGACTATGGGAATGTGCACTTCAGAGTCCCACCGGATAGAGTGGAATCTTGATGACTGGAACTGTGTAATGTGTAGTTCATTCTGGGTTAGGTCTTGGGATAGATTGCAGAATGCATAGTCTCAGTGACCAAGTTGGGAGACTGGCTCCTAGAACTGTGAATTGCATAGTTAAATCTAGCCTAGGACATGCTCTACACAATTCCATAATCCAAGGCAGAGGCCTTGAGCTCCCATATCTCGCAGTGCATGCAAGTGAATGTGAGATCTGGGCATGAGGATCCTAGATCAGCCCAAGGGGAGGGGGCAATCAAGCATATCTGAAGGATGGTGTGATTTTGAGTGCAGATATGATTGAGTGATGATGCATACAAGTAAAAAAAGTGCAGGGATCAATCAAACAGAAGGAAAATGAAGCTTGTGGAGATAGTCGCCGCAATGACGATCGTTAGTGAAAAAACAGGGTAATGCATACGACACTTGAGAAAGGCAATGCAAAACTTGAAAAAAACACTTCTACAAGCTAAAACAAGTTAAAATGACAGCAGATCCTCAAAAAAACAAGTGAAACAACACTCTGACAAGCTAAACAAACAAAAGTGACAGAAAAAGCAACAAGAGGCGATAAAATAAAAATTCACCCTGAAAAGCAATGACAATGCCCTGAAGAATCCTTGATCTTCGAGGGAAGCTAGAGCTTGATGATCAAATGTATAAGTGAGCTCTAGAAGCGTCCATTACATAGATTTGAGCAAAATGGAGTTCATGACACATATGCTTGAGATCAAGGACAACAACGACACTTGGCAAAAAATTCTAAAAATGGCATTGTGTCACCTTCAAGAAACTACTAATAGATCCCTACTTCATAGGGATGATTTTCCTCTTACCTTATTTATTTTTGTGAAAACTTCAATGCACTACCTGAGAAGATTGTGTAGTTCTGGGAAGGACCAGGTAACTCTCTGGTTCTTTTACTAAGCAGTTTATGAGCATAGTAGGTTTTGCACAATTTTTGGGCTGAGTGGCTCTGGGCTACCTCATAGGATTTGTGAAATTTCCTAGCTAAGGTGGGCTGTCAGTTGGCTCTAAAAAATTCTGGAGCTGAAGGCTCACTTGCTGACTTGGACTATGCAATTCCTGGGAGCAAGGTTGGTTGCCCTCAAGGATTGTGCAGTTCACTAAGGCAAGCTTGGAACTGGGTTGAAACCAAGTCAAGGGATTGGCTTATGGGTTAGATAGTAAACCAAGTGAGAAAACACAAGCCAAAATGTAGAAGATAAATCTCAATTGAAGCACAAGTACTTGGGTCAATGCAAGATAAACTGTTGGATTTTAGCAGGGAGGCTTTGAAACGAAGCTTAGGAAAAATTTTGGAGGGTGGTTGTAGACGCTACAACATATACGTATACTTAGAATGTGGTCTTATGGTGATTAATGTAACTTCTTATAGTCTTCAAAATAGTACTATATATATATATATATATATATTGCCTAGAAAAAGGGTCTTTACCACCAAATTTGATGTGACATACTACTATATAATCAGCGAAATACTTAATCCAAGATGATGACATGAAGGATAGTGATAGATAAGTATAAAATTATTGACCTTTAGTTTATTTTATACATATAATGGATTTTGGTCCTCTTGAAGAAACACAGAACTTGAATTTCAGAAACAACACATAGTTAAGATATTTTGGAGAGATTTCAGAGCATGTCAAGTGTGCTCAGAACTATGATCTATAGCCAAGGAAGTTCACTCTAGACAGAGCTACTTTTCCACCTATTTAGATTCTTCTAATGGATATTAGACTAGGACCTTTGTTGTTCTACCTTAGGTTACCAAATTATCCTTTCGATCCTCTAGAACATAAAATATCTCTGCCTTTAGCCTCACAAATTCAGTCTAGAGTAGTCCTTTTCCTTGAGATGAAATGATGCCTAAACTATCTTCTTTCTTCCCTCTGTTCAAAGTCCTAGCTCTAATACCATGTTGAGAAATCTAGGGCATTATATGAGTTAGATTCTTCAATTTGATTTCTCTTATCTTGACATTTACTTGTGAAATTATATGTTGATTATGTTAGTGTTC